>QGMK01000834.1:0-16523 GCA_007825345.1 Lachnellula suecica
CGGCACGTCCCACTCCGCCTCCACCCCCGGCGGCCAAAGCCAACGGGCGTGTCAAGCCACCGCCACCAGCCAAACGACCTGTCGCAGGCAAGAAACCGGCACCGCCTCCAGCGCCTAGAGATAGTGCTATGAGCATGAACAGCAACGGAAGCGGCACCGATAGCGGGCGCAATACGCCGACGCCGGCGGGGATCCAGGGACTTGCCGAGGCGCTGAGAGCCAGGCAGAGTGCTGTGCAACGGGGCAGGGATGAAGATGATGATTGGTAGATTCGTAGTGGTGGATTGCAATGAGACATGAAGATAGAAGCGGGGTGCACAACAAGCGATGCGATTTTGAAACTGGTAGATAGGGCGGGGCGTCGAAGGGGATGTAGAATGTGATGATATTATGTATACATCTACCTATTTACGTGGCTTTTCTTTCAACTG
Source organism: Lachnellula suecica (assembly GCA_007825345.1). Lineage (NCBI taxonomy): Eukaryota > Fungi > Ascomycota > Leotiomycetes > Helotiales > Lachnaceae > Lachnellula > Lachnellula suecica. The sequence goes on from QGMK01000834.1 coordinate 432, forward strand.
GTGTTCTCGACTTCGTGGTTCAGGTATAACGGCCGCTGAGTGAGTGACGCACTACGAAAACTACCTATTTTGTCGCCACGAGCATTGTGAAGAGGACGAGCTCAACATTGTAGACTGCATTTCTGTGCACTTCTGTGTCATCAAATGATAGCCAAAGTGATGGCTACGGTATATGACATTGAAAAGGCTGACTAAGTAGCACTATTCCGCTCACCTGACTTTCCCGTGACATCGCAATTCAAAAAGAAATTCCGACAGAATAACGCGCCAACCAACAATCAAGAACTCGACTAACGAAGCAAATGTGATGTGCCGGTAGCAATGCACATTCAATTTCTTGGTACTGGAGGAGTACATCCAATCCGAAAGTTGAACTTTCCTGGCAGAAAGCCACGGACCAAGGTATATAGCTCTCTCTCAAATTCCAACCAGTACGCTCTACCCTCATCGGAGTCTTCGAAGGAGAGCCAGATGCCGTTATTGTTTCCTTTGACCCAGCGAATAGCAGTTGCCGAGCTTCGACGTACTGCCTCCTTGTATGCCAGCCGCACCTGTTTACGTGTTGGGCGTTTCTCAAGGTTCAGGGAGTAGAGTTGGAGAAATGGAGTGCCGTCGAGCATTTCTATTTTCGGTACATCGTAGTCCACAAGTTCGTACTTGGGGTCTGCAGTTGGGTCCTGGCCGTCCTGGTCAATCCCCGCCATTTGAAGTTCAGCATCGTCGGCGGGGTTCTGGTGCTCGTGTGCCTGTTGGGTTGTCTCAGGGAGTTGATTGGAACCAGCGAGTGCGGCAGTGCTCGCGGCGATCGATCGAGTGTCGGTCATATTATCCTTAGGAGACGTTAGCTCTAGCTCAGCAGTAGGGCAGGGTGGCTCACATTGGCAGTATCGATTCGAGACTCTCGGCCAACTGAGTTGGACAATGCCTCCAAGACGCGCTGGTCACTCGCGATCTTATTGCGCGCTGCTTCCTCATGCTTCTGCTTTTCCAAAACCCGCTTATCCTCAATGTTTTTACGAGTTTCTTCCTCGCGCTTCTCCTTCAAAACAAGCTGTTCTTGCTCGATACGAATTCGATCCTCTTCGCGCTTTCTTGCAGTCACAATACGTCTCTTGATCTCAGTACGCTGCTTTATCTTTTCGAACTCGGTCCGAATCTTGTCAAGTTCGGCTTCGCAATCTCTCTTGGCCTCGTCGACTCTTGAGACAGAGCGAGCCACGCGCTCTTCATAAAATTTGAGAGAATTGGTCTCCTTTCGGAGTTCGACTTTGTTTCGGATCTCGTCGATGTGTGCTTTGATTTCTTTCACGCGATTTTCATAGACTTGTAGGGAAAAGTGGTGGTATTTGACATGGCTAACCCCCTCGCTTTGTGCTCGACGAAGTCGAAGATCGCATTGCTGTTGCTGGTATTTTATACGTTCTGCAAACGTAGGCTGTAACGAGAACAGTCAGAATTTCCTGTTTGGGAAGAGCAGGAGTAGATTGGAGCATATAAGATGAAACACGATAAGAAATAGGAGGAAAAAACAGAAGTCCATGGCCACTTACATCATTTTCGTCGTTGAAGTGGTTTAGCAAGCCAACCAAAACTCCGTCTTCCTTTGCACGCTTCTTGTCGTCTGCAATAAGCTTGACAACGATCTCATCATCATCATCGTCCGAGATATCATCAAGTCCGCGAATGTTGGCCACCATTTTCTTCTCCCATCTCCACATCTCTTTGTATGCCGCCATATTGGAGAGCTGAGATGTGTGGTGGGAAAGAGTGTAGAAGTGATGGGAGAGGGGGGCGCCGGTGGAGACTCCAAGTGGGAGAGGAGGGTGTCGAAACAAGAGTGGTTGTCGAGTCGAAGGAGAAGTACCTTCGTGCGTCACAATATCAGAACCTGGCCGATTGGCTCGAAGTGCGGCACGATATGGGGAACAAAGGTGTAGTCAATGTGCGGTCGCTACAAGCTAGAAAGATAGGAAGAACAGCTATGGGAGACGTGCAAGGATCGATTCAAAGCAGAAGTTGGCAGTACTTAGTGCAATGAGCATAGTATCACCAGATCACCGACGACGCGCCGAACGTGGTCTTGTTGATAGGCGCTTCGTGTGAGCTAGGAGGTTTTCGTGTGAATGGGAACAAAAAACCACCAACAGCTGAATATTCACCAAGTATGTGCACGAAGACCTTTCCCGTACATTATTTCCCGACCGGGACATCCTCCAGAGTCTTTTCCCGCTATCCCTCCACAATCGTATCTACGCATCACATCCGGACAGCAGCCATGGCTGCACCCGCCTTCTATTTCAAATGGAGCCAGCCGAGACTGCTGGCAGAATGTGTCAGTCGTTCAATTGACACCACTGGCATTAAATTCTGCAAGTCGGAGCTTGTTTTCAAGCTCATCGCAGACGATATAACTCGCAGAAAGCAAGACCGTCAATTGTACACCAGCTCTACGGACACACTCGGCACGAAGAGACGCGCACAACTCCAGGAAGACAAAGATTGGAATATCCATGAAGCCCTGAATACATACCTTCCCATTATCAACGGCATAAAAGCTGACGAAAAGAACGGCAACTTTGACAAGACTGAGGAGAGGGAAAATCACGGAAGTGTACTGCGGGCTTCATTGCGAGACTTTTGGAATGTCTTTAAGACGGGAATGGACGCAATCGACGAAGAGGTTAGTGCGCATATAGACAAAGTCTATGATGGTCAAGTCGGATCTCCAGACCTCCCGCTTTTGGATCATGAGACGGACAGCGCGCTGCGTGGTGGTGACAGCCCACGGCCGGGAGCTACACTAAATGCTTCTTCCAATCACAACGGTCATACAGATACATCATCCAAGGTTCGCTGGCTCTCTACCTATTCGTAATGAGTTTCGACTGACGATGAACCAGGGCAAGACTTCCTGCACACTCACTCCCACAGCACTGGACAATGCATCTTCTCTGTCCTCCAAGAAAATCGTCAAGGAGTCTTCCGCCGCTTGGCTGAAAGAAATGAGGGCAGTCACTCCTTTGGACCCACCATATATCGTCTTTGGTGACGAGTTTTACAAGTTCTTACTTAGGTCAACTAAGTTCTGGCCCGCAGTTTGGGGCCAGTGTCAGCCGCAAAGTATTGAGTTTAACGCTAAGGCTGAATGCTTCATGGGATACCTGCGGAATGAAGAAGCGCGGGAGATGTACAACAAGTTGCGGAAGGATCAATCAGTGCTAGGCGAACAGATGCAATGCCGACTCGTGTTGAAGCAATCGGAGCTCGCTACAACTGATGACAACGCTATCGAGGCGCCCAGATCAGAAGGACAAAGCAAGGTTCGTAACTCATCAAACCACCAAGGTTTCATTCTAACAGTGTTCACTAGGCTGTTGAATTTCCAGGTCCAGCTATCGGCTTGACGGGGCGTCATCCTTCGCAAACTGCGACTGGCGTTGCTGTGGGTCGTATTCCTACCCCAAACCTTGTCAATCACCAGAAGCGTAATGGTGAGGAGGAGGAGAAATTGGCTTCAGAAAAGCGTAAAGCAGAGAAAGCTCGCGATCACATCCTGGCGGCCTCAAACTTGGATCCCAATGATACGATCGTTGTCGACGATGGGTCAATTTATCATGTCGCTGCCACAACTAACGAGATGACCCCGTCGAGACGTTCTTGCCTCCGAAACCCTTCCGTGGCACGCAATCCTCCAGACCCACCATATACCGCAGGATACAAGGTTAGTAATTTTTCAGACAATTATAAGGAGTCCATTCTGATTATATCCTTAGCTTGTTAGATTTGCGGGTTCACTGACGAAATCCTGGCCGATCGGGCGCCATTTTCCGCCGTCTAGAACTGGTGCTGCTGTATATGGAGTTCCAAACCCAAGCGACGGCAATCGTAAGAAGCGCAAGAGTGATGATGAGCATTCGGTGTCCAAGAAGCGCAAGGCAGAGCAAATTCACGACAATGACGAGGAGGTTCATGACTATGACCCTGAAGAGACGATAGTCATCGGCGATGGGCCGTTCCCAGAGACCGCTGCCATAGTTAATGCAGATACTCAAAATGTGTCGCAGGTAAGATCATTCCACATGATTATAGAAATGTATTCTAACTTAAGCTAAAGCGTGAAGAGGAGCAGCCGGCCACAGACCAGCTTCGGGGTAAGCATAGTGGTCCTCGCAAGGCCCCAAGCAATACACCACAGCAGACTCTAGGGATCGAGCGCCAAACCGACATCGCGCGGGCTGCGAGACATTTGCAGGCTGATCGTGATCAGACAGCCAAGGCTCAGAAGTCAATTGCGCCCACAACCCCGCATGTATCTCAAAACTCGGTCGCCATCTCGCAATTCGACGAAACTAAATCTACCTCCGACCTCGAGGTCGTCTCTAGTCATGACCACGAGGCAGATTCCGACTGCGAGATTATTGCCGGTCCGGATCGCGAGGTCGTCTCCACTCCTGATCATGAAGCAGACTCCGACTGCGAGATCATTCTTCATCCTGAGGTACGAAACAAGATATTGCCCCTAATTTTATTCCTATCCTTTCCACTTTCTCTTAACCCGCTTGCCTTTGTGTACTTTGTCCTCAGCATATTTTTAAAAATATACGCTATTACTTTGCTAACTCTGAAATAGCCAACAAAGTCTAAGTTGACTCAAAAGCTTACGAGGGAATCAACTACCAGCGTTTCTACTTCCAATGTTGTAGCCACGGTTCCCAAAGAGGTTCGAGGGCCCATATCTTCTCCTGGTGCCGTTGCTGCCACAGAATATATCACAATCTCGGCCCACGCTGTCGAAGAGGTATGCTTATACGCCTCGGCATGTTTATACAGACTAACCTTTCTTTCCAGACACACCATCAAAGTCAAACCCGTCTCCCTACTGTCAGCGCAGCAGACGTAGCAGCTGAAGAGGCTCTTTACGGTGATTCATACGACGTCTCCGATGACGAGGTTGAACGCCAGAAGGCGCGAAATTCGGCACGTCGTAAGTCCGGACCAATACCAAAGACTACGAACCCAGTTAGTCTCGATCACACTGCGCCTTCTCAGTCATCCCCTCTCAGACCTACAAGTACACCGCCGCCGGCGCCTTCTCGACCTCCCCGCTCTAATAAAGCCCCATATTTGTTTGTTCCTCGGGAACAGCTGGAGCTAGGACCCGATGGAGTCAAGCAGTTGGAAGAGTTCATTGCGGTCGCAATGAGAATTGCGATCGAAATGAACGGGGATTCTTATTGGAAATACTCGCAGCCAGCCGTAACCCATGATCATCTTGGACATTACATCGGTAGTACCTTTACTCTTAATCAGGACATGGAAAGATTATGGCGAATTATGACGAGATATCATGATTCAGGTCTCAAGTTTCAGCTTGTGTTGGGATCGAATGGACAGGCACGTTGGAGTGACCCAGCTCCCACTGATGATCCTGTGGTTCTCGCGGCCCGCAAACTTGTCGATCCCAATCGAGTTGTCGCCCACGAATCCACTGAATTGGGCAATGATAAGGCCGAAGTTGACGCGGAGCCGCAATCCAAGAGCCCATCAGACCATCAAGCCGAGAAGGCAACCAAGTCTCAGGTGGATGATTCATGTCGACAAGAGGGGGTGTTTGACGATATCGGTCAGACAATTGAACCCGTCGGTGGTATCCGGCAACTTGGCAGGAAGGAAGGCCAAGTACCTGAAAAGGCTTCGAAAGTATGTGTAAACTCTCTCACCCGCTTCTCCTACATGCTAATTCTCTGTTCAGGACCTGGAACAAAATGTCTCATCTGTCAGTGTCGCAACACCAACCGCACCAGTGAGCGTTGCACCAAGTGCTGCATCACCAGCCGAACCTTCCTTTACTCCACCCACAATTACAATTCTGCCTCCCATCATCAAGGCTAAGGTGGACTCAACACCTCATATTTCGTTGACCAAGGCATTATCGGAGCAGACTATAGTACACGATGACATGGTGCGCCTTCTCCAGAAAATGACCCAGAAGACCCCAAAAGCCGCCGCTCTCGTCAAATGGCTCAAGTCGAGTGCCAATACCATTCACGTTGGCTTCGAATGCTCAATGGACGGTGCTTTGGCTGCTCAAGATGTTTACACCATTGCTCTGGGACTTGGTTTCGAAAAGGGCTTCCCTTATAAGTTGATGGAGCTCAGTTTTGGAAAAGACTTCTCCGGGGTAGTTCTTTGCCCCAAGCATTACGTACCCCAAATGTATTGCTGGTAGGGAAAGCCTTACGTCTGAGAGTGATAAAAAGCACAAACTTCCTTTGGGACGGAGATTTGGTGCCTACTTTGTTTATTTGAGATCGTCTGTGGAGTTTATCGACCTGGGAGACTTTTGGCGTGTGCTTTTCTGGATTGTCCGTGGGCTGTTGAGGTTGAATTTTCGGTGATTTACCTTTTGGATTGTCCTGCATTCTTCTTCAAATGGCCTGGGTACTTCGTATTTCATGTTTGTATGTTGGACTGCTGCTGCTATTGCTGCCTTACTCTCAATATATTTAGTTAGATGCTGGCCGGGCGAGATAAATTGCCACTTTCATAAACTGCGTTTTAGTGATCTGCGGACCCGTTGATATGCAACCGCGTTAGCTCCCAGTCTACCTCTCGAGACAAGTTCCTCTTCTCAGCCCTCTTCTTGGCCGGCATAACAATGTGCCAATGTCTCACTCATTGTGAGTAATTTAAGCAAGATCTTCAACAAGCCGTGAATTGAGCTTCCTTCTCAACTAGGGTGCCTATATACAACCTGTCACATGAAGCCACAATTTGTGTTACTATATGCACATCTAAATCCCATATGCTTTCCATGGATCTACAGTCGTTATTTTAGAGCAGCTCCGTCTGTCAATTTGTAGAGAGTAGAACGACGATGAATTCCGAAACCAATCCACATCCGAATGTTTGATTTCTCGAAATTACCGTATGTTTGGACCGTGAACAAATATCGAGAACAGTAACTTACTTCACGGCTAGAACCCATAGGCCGGAGAAATAAAACAACTTCGCTGACGTTCGTCGCCAGAAGTTAGGGTCAATTCTGCTACTTGCTATCAGCTTTCACTGGCAAGATCATGAGCACCCTCGCTCTTGCTATCATAATCTCGTCATCATATTCGAGTTTCTCTTAGGAACATTACTACCGGCGCTTCTAAACTCTCGTGGCCTCGCTCTTCCCTTTCTCATCTCTGCTGCGACCACGTCATCACAACAGCAATGCGCCTTCCTCTCCGACTGGGCCAGGTCGGGCCCATGACCTTCCAGTTCCCGCCTTCTTTGCTTTTGCGCGCTTCTCACAACAGCTCAGTTTCCGCATTCTTCTGTCTCTCGCAACAACATATACATGTCCATACAGCCACTCTTCATTTGGCTCCGCATTACTATCCAATAATACACCTAGACGCAATGGCCAGGCCTGGCGGTTCTCTATCACGCACGGTAATTGGTTCCAAAGTCTGTCGTAAAACCTTCCTTGAGACACTGATACGTCTGAGAATTGGGGCATGGTCACAAAGTCCAGAGCCTACTGAGGAATCCGAACAACGGCCATAATCGCCCTTTGATTTTGGGGGCTGTCGACAGTGTATATAAGACGGGTCGGGACATGATGGCCCTTGAACGAGGGATATCGATCGGCGGCGTGGATGAGCAAAAGCATCTCCCATGGTGACGGGAAATACCCGAAAAGTGTTGTGAAAACAACAGTTCACCACTTCAGGTGGAGAATTTATATTACACGACCCATTATATATACAAAATACTCTTGAATATTACGCTCGAAGATTTGACTCAATGTCACTTTCCCTAAGGTGCCCAGCGCTTGGGAAGTCACTTGAAGAGCCCAACATGAAGTGATATTCCGGATGCATCCGACCGCACGCAAGTTCTGTTGGTATTACTCTATACTAGGAGAAGATCCGGAAGATTCGCCGTCTTCTAGAAGGTCAGTGGCGTCTACAGTGCGTCTAATCTGTCCCAATAACAAGCAACGGTGCCTGGAAAGATGGTGGGGGGGGGGCCTGGGCACGGTCGTGCCGCCTTAGCGGGGAAGCTTAGACGGAACAAGAAGGCGTTCAACGGTTGCCCCGCAGCTTATCAGTGAACACAGAAGGTGATGCTGCTCGCAGCGCTGCACGAAGAGCACCAATATTGCCTATACGAGTCTAAGATACCCTGTTCAATATGTAGGTACATGCACCCAGCTCATTTGCTACCCCGGTCACGGGCCCGTAGCCACGGTTCCCCCTCCCCTCGTGCCTGGGTAAGTATCGGCATGGGGGACATTTTTGCTATAAAGGCGCCATGATGCCCTTTGCCTCGAGCTGGTTCTCCAGCCCTGCTCTGTATCTGTGGTATCCTCTGTCACGATGTTGGGAACCTCGCTCCTCTTGACCGTCGTCAGCGCTGCTGTCGCTGTCCTCGGCAGCCCGATTCAAGTCCGTACCGCGTATGCCGTGAAGGAAACGCACCGTGCGCCGCGAAAATGGGTGAAGATGGGTCGTGCGCCCGCTGCGACGATGCTCGATCTGCAGATTGGTGTCAAGCAAGGCCAGTTCGGCGAGTTGGAGCGTCATTTGAATGAAGGTGTGTGGGCGGCTTTGAAGTGGTCTATTGAGCCTGAATCTAACTGCTGCATAGTCTCTGATCCGGAACATGCTCGCTATGGCCAGGTACTCACTTCATTCTCTCTCATGCTTCCAGAATTTGTACTGACGCCAAGCTAGCATCTGTCTCACGAGGAGGTCAACGAGCTCATCAAGCCCACTGACGATGCTCTGGATCTCGTGCACGAGTGGCTGGAGGCCAATGGCATTGTGTATGCCTCGTACAGCCCTGCAAGAGATTGGATCAACATCCAGATCAACGTTCTGACGGCAGAGCGTCTGCTGAATACCGAATACCACGTCTTCGAGCATGAGGACGGTACTCAATTGATCCGTGCCCCAGAATGGTCGCTGCCCAAGCATCTCCACGAGCATGTGGATGCTATCCAGCCCACCACATCATTCATGCGTGCCATCAAGCGTGCCGATGTGGCAGCTGCGCCAATTCCCTTCCCTTACCCTGGCCTCCACAACCCTACTTCTCCAGCACTGAAGAAGGTTTGCACCGTCAACGGCACAACTCCAGACTGTTTCGCTACTCTGTACCAAACAAAGGGCTACGTCCAGAAAGCTGCTGGCAAGAACAAGATCGGCTTTAACAACTTTTTGGGTGAGATCCCAATTAGGCCAGATACCAAGCAGTTCCTTGAAAGATACAAGCCAGATGCGGTTGCTGGGGCTGCTGAGTACAAGTTTGTCGACATTGATGGAGGCCCATCGCAAGACACCGGACTTACTCCCGCTCAAGCCGCAGATGGAATTTCCGTGGAGGCCAACCTCGATGTGCAAACTATCATTGGCATGACCTACCCCATGCCCGTGACCGCCTACTCCACCGGTGGAACTCCTCCAGAGATCCCCGACGCAGGAGCCGGTGACCCTCCCGGAAATGAACCTTACCTCACATGGGTAAACTACGTTCTTTCCCAGCCCACCCTTCCACAAGTAATCAGCACGTCCTACGGCGACGACGAGCAAACCGTCCCCAAAGACTACGCCATCCGCGTCTGCAACGGCTTCGCGCAACTCGGCGCAAGGGGAATCTCCATGATGTTCGGCTCCGGCGACGGAGGAGCAGGAGACATTGCCGGCAACAACGCCGAAGCGTGTATCTCCAACGACGGCAAGAACACCACCAAATTCATAGCCTCCTTCCCACCCTCGTGTCCATTCGTCACCAGCGTCGGCGCAACCCAGGGCTTCGAGCCCGAGACCTCTGCTTCGCGCCCAGCGAACAGTTTGGGGCCGGATGGCAAGGTTCACGGCTTCTATGCGTCGGGCAGCGGCTTCAGCGAGTATTTTCCGCGCCCGGCGTACCAGGCTGCTGTTGTGCCGCCGTATATTGCTAGCTTGAAGGGCGAGCACAAGGGGCTTTTCAATCCTAGTACGTTCCCTTTCTTCCTTTTACTTCCAACCCAAACTGACAACATAAACCAGACGGCAGAGGCTTCCCCGACATAGCAGCCCAAGGCCTTTACTTCCAAATCGTGTGGAACAGCACCTTCGAAGTAATCTCCGGCACCAGCGCCTCATGCCCGCTCATGGCGTCAATCATTGCGCTCACCAACGACGCTTTAATCTCGCAGGGCAAGCCGCCGTTGGGGTTCCTGAACCCGTGGCTATATAGTAAGGGCTACAAAGCGTTCACGGATATCACGGAGGGCGTAAATGGTGGCTGTAATACGACGGGATTCAAGGTAACTAAAGGCTGGGATGCCGTGACTGGCTTTGGCACGCCCGTCTTTCCCGAGCTGTTGAAGCTGGCTGGAGCAGCGGGAGGTTGGTAGATAATGTATTCTGAATTTAATGATAACGATATTATATTCACAAGTTCCCCTGTTATCCTGCGTTCTTCTGTTCTACACTACTTCCCAAAAGCTCCAGCAAGCCATTCATTAATATTTCTTGCCAATCCACTTGGTGTTGAGATACTTGCATCTTTCTCTACTTGGCGTTCTTTTCCATCTCGTTGTCGAAATTGTCTAACTCCTTCTGGGCGTGTGCTATGTGGGGTTCCGTTGAGAGAATATTCCCTTGGCTGAGTCGCTCGGTGGTGTTTAGGGGCGCTTGCAGAAAAGCGGTGAGATTGTGGCCCTTTATGTCCCTATATTTGCATGTTAGAAGACACGAAAGTTTTGGGTGTGGGTAAGTGAATTTACTTGGCTGGATTGGACTGTGGTTGCTGCTCGTGCTCTGGGTGGAGTTTCGAGCTGGACTTCTCCATGGGGTTTAAAAAGTTGCTAAGTTGATCTTTGGAGGGTTGTGGATAGAAGAGGAATCTGCGAGCTCGATCTACTTCGAAGGCCCAAACGTTCATGCAGTGTCTTACGAGTCAAAAATTGAGAGGACTATATAGGGGACTTGGCAAGCATTTGCGAAATCTTACAATTCGACATTGTCCTGCCTAATTGAAACCCACTTCTTCTCAGTAATTATGAGAGAGTTTTAAAGCTGATCTCTTTTCGCAGTTAAGAAAAATAAGCCATTCTATTAGTGACAGGGGTTTCTGATGTAGCACTTAACACGTGATAAAGTCTAACACCACGGGAACCCCATTCAGAGCTTCGTCTCACTCTAAAACAAAACACGAACTTTGCCAGTCTACTTGTTATCTACCGATCTGGAGCCCACTGCCATTTCTGTGTCGTTTCAGCTCAAGGGGCGTGTCAGATGATCAACCTATTTCTCATCAAATGGTTCTTATAATCTCAGTCTAAAAACTAAGCTTGATACTTATTTCTCTCCACTTTGAAGGCTTATCTAGATGTAACGATTCAAGACAGGTGCTCGATTTTTACTCCTGTAGTCATTTGCGGCAAGCCACATATAAGTTGCCGCCTCAGGAGCACTTGCATATCCAAAAGCAAGTTATTCGCAGTTACGAATAACTTTTGTTGCTGGCACAAACTTTTCCGAATTGGCAGAATGTTATCTTTTCGCAATTACGGCACTTTCTTCGGCGATATCAATTTGAACGGCGGCTCCCTGGGATTTGGGAAGGCGGAGACATCGCTGCTCTGCCCTCACATGACACGAACGGCCAATTGGTAGATCTCTAAACCCATGCTGTCCAAAGAGGTGGCTTTGACATATGAAGATACAATTAGAGTAGACTCATCACGACGGCCCTAACAGGATGTCGGAGAGAGATGATCCAGAGGAGTCCGACACCTCGTCGGTCCCGGACTCGTGTGTCTCGTGGACTGGCCCGCGAGGAAGAGCGCCTTCGACTGTACCGACAGAAATAACAACTTGGGACTCTAGAAACTTGCTCTTGATTAATCCTGGCAAGAACCAGCTCGAGAAACTCCCGTCGGTCAATGACTGGCGTCTGAATGTTCCCCACGCCTTGCCAGAGATCCAATCGACTGTCCCAGACTCTATCTCGCATGGATTTGATGAGCTACTTTTTGATAGTAGTCATCTTATTCCCCCACTTCCTTCCAACAATTTCATCAAAAATGGTTCTGCGAATGCCTTTGCAGTCATATGCCAATTAGGTTGCTCATTCGATACAGTCTTCAGAAGTCAGCAGTCTTTCGATGAACATGTCAGCAACATCCACATTGTAAATAATACATGGAGGTGCTTGCAATCAGGCTGCTCTTTGTTCCTTTCCAGGAAACCTGATCTCAAGCGCCACACACGAGAAAAGCACCTGAGTATAAATCATTACAAATGCAGGAGACTGGAATGCCCCGCGAGAGTCAAATGCTTTTCTAGAGGATACAGACTCAAAAGACATGACGAAAAATATCACTCGATCCTCAAATGCTTTTTCTGCCCGCTAGATGTTCGCTTTGATACGGAAGCTGAACTATGGCAACATACTGCCAATGACCATAAGACAATGGGCTTGTATACACCCAAAGAGCCCAAAAATCTCAGAGGCAACAGTCCAAAAGTTTGTTTAAACCCGGGCTCTTTGGCCACGCCCCTGAGATTTCGATGGACGTACCTTCTTCGACTATTTCCAAAAGTCATTATCATGCAACTGCGACTAAGCCGGTTTCCATGCTGCAAAACAATCAAAATCACTCTGTAGATATTTTTGCAGTATTTACGTCCAAGAACCAGCCTCTTCATATCCAGGGAAGCTATGCAAACGGCATTCCTCCAGCGAACACCCCGCAGCTTCCTTGCAACGCCCAAGCGCTTCTAATACATCACCCGTACTTTTCAGAGTGGACAAGCATCATTGAGCGAAGCGATCATGTCAAAATCGAACACAAAAAATTCTATCTCTCAGGCATCGGGGAGTGGGTGAAGAATACAAACAATGAGATAGACGGTTCCCTTGCAGATGCGTTAAATGACTTACAACAGACGGAAGGGGCCGATCATCAAGGAGGCTCAAGCGGTACCCAAAACTCCTATGGCCAATCAAACCCTCCTCAGAGTCGAAAGAGACATCTCACTCATCATGTTTTGAGTATTACCCCGCAACGCGAGCGACCTTAGTCGGAGATAGCGTGGACGATGGAAGCAACGACGATAAACCCCCGGAGAAACCAAAACTGGACACGGGCAAGCCAGAAGAAAGAATCCAGTTTCAGAAGCTTACATGTCCATTCTATAAGCACGACCCGCAATATTACGGCCTCAACAATCTTGGGGTCATTTATCGTACATGTGCTGGCCCCGGTTTCCCAGGCATCTCCCGCACCAAGTCCGTTGACCAGACTGCTTTCCCGTTCGTTCGACATACTGATATTAGCTGATAGAGAACATTTATATCGAGTTCATAAGCGCCCTATAACTTGTGCTAGATGTAGCGATGTATTCGCTGATATAGACGGTCATGACGAGCACCAGAGGAATAGAGACATTATAAATTGTCAGGTCCAGCCGCCAACACTAGTCTATTATGTCACACCCACGATGGAGACGGTATTGAAGAAAAGGAAAAAGTCCAAACCGGACTTAACGGTCCCTGAACAGTGGAAAGAAATATACCGCTTGATATTTCCAAGTGATATCGTTCCCTACGACCCCTGTAAATTCCACGAATACAAATGCCACCCTCAACAAGATCTGACATAATACTCAGATTACAACGGCGCCGACCAAAACTTCAGCCAGTTCTCAAAGCGCAAATTTCCTGAGGTCTATCGCAGAGTTCTGAGCAGCCTCGCAGAAGATCGCTGGAAACTGCCAACAGAGCAATTGATAGACCTTCTAGTCTCCACAACGTCTGACTGCGGCTCCGAAGTATGGTCGGAGTGGAAAAATGAATCCGAACAAGCCACGAGCGAGACTGCAACACTGATTGCTGCTTCTCCCTCATTGCCCACACCTCGAACGGGGTATTCGAGCGCAGAGACTGGTGCAGTATGCCCACCACCAGCCCCACAGCCATCGACGGCTTCACTGTCATACCTTGGAATCCCAGACGACGTGTCGTTCAATGATCTCACGGGAGGCATATCATCAATTCCCCCATGTTTTCCAAACATGGACGATAATGCCCCTTTCGGCAATCCTACAGGAGGGACGTCAATGCATGGTCCGGTATTGGACAGCACAAGTAATACGCCTTTTGGCGATCCCAATGGAAACGGCTTTGGCTTCTCACTTCCCAACTCATATCAGAACAACGATTCCTTCGACGACGCTCTCATTACCCCTTATCAACCCAAAGAAGGATCAAGTCCCCAGGACTCAGGCTACTATTCCAGCAAAACAGATTGTCGGTACCCCGACTGTGACGGCTGTATGCAATGCCCAATATCCTTGGAAAGTCGAGGTGAAACCCAGTATAGAGAGGAGCTATATAATAGGATGCAGCAAGACCCTTATGCAGATTTCAGTTGGAATTTTGATAACGGGTTTGGGTAAACTATGAGATTTTGACGAACTGGTTCAATTTGTGGGTAGATATCCTAGCGAGATATAGAGAAGGGCTGAAATTATACGCGGGTACAAAGTCGTTCGCGAGATTTCTTTGAAGGATAATATTGAATCAAGTCTCTCGCAAATAGCCGAGCAAAAAATGGTGCAAAAAAATTGTAAAATCAATGTGAGGTACTACCCTTTCCAGGTCCTACCTCAACGCTTGCGCTGACAGTGTTATTTTATAAACTCCTAACCAGCTGAGGAATCACCCCCAAGCTCATCGATTCTAAGGAGGAGTTCAAACCCCCGAGCCCCCATGTCCTACAGCAGAACTCTTAAACTCAACTCCTAAGGCGTCCCTTAGAAGGAGGATAGGTTGAGCCGTGTTTCCCACATCCCCCGATTCTCACATTCCCCACTGTTGTTTAAGCCCAGAAACACTTGCGGAGTGCTTGAGAGCGCATCTAGTTTGGCATTCCGTCGCCTCCTAGCTTTGTGACTTACCCACCCAACCTAAATAGCGAAGGATGGTAGACTTTCCTCTGAGCAGCAGCCGAGCGCCTGCTGAAATCACTCAGCACCGCTGTTCGCCCCCTTATCTGCCACGTTTTCCTGCCTCGTCGCATGGGACAGCGACTGATCGCAGGTGTTCGGTGGAGCATCAGCTATGTTCGCATCCTGTTACCGGATACGATGGCACAGTGATGCTCATCCGGGGCGCTGGCATCGGTCCTGCAGCGGTGGTTAACTGAGGTACCAGCGGACTTGGTCATCCAGACTTGTAGGTTTTTCGACGTTGTCCGCAACCGCCGCTACAAAAGTCTGTTTGGTGTCGGAATACTTCTTATTAAATGTTATATACCAGCTCTTTTGACCCGAAGTTCAGCCTCACAGTCAAGATTGAATATAACTTCCTCTTCAATCCAGGACGTCGTGAAAATGCATTGCGAGGAAATTCTGTCAAACATACCCATTACTATTATATCACTTCACGGCTAGAAATAAGAGCAACCTGGCAAGTACTAGAGTCAAAAGCAGGATTCTAAGACAACCACTTGGGAAAACCCTACCAGCACAGCAAAAGCCAAGGAAATATCAGACACAAAAGGTATTTGAGAAGAGACGCCACCTATTGCTCCTTCCATCTCCGACCTGCTCTAATTTGACCTCGACACGGCCTCCAACACATCTCCAGATATCCTCACTCCAGAATAAAACCCACCAAACTAAAACACGAACTTTGGAAATGTGAAAAATTCAAGTGCTATCGTATACACAACCTACGCCATGGTATCTTTGAACGCCGAAACGTGGCAATCAGGCCTAAACAAACAAACAGTTTTGAAACGCCCACCTAATTCCATTCTTCATACATCCTCCTCTACCTTCAGAATAACCGGCTCAACCTCGACTTTTGCGGCGGCGATGTCTCGTTCTGCTCTTCGTGCTTCGACCCAGACGCCTATTTCTCGCCATATTCGCTCTTTTTCGACGTGTGGTACGGAGGCTGCTAGACCGCTTGTGCTGCCTGGAGGGGGTTGAAGTCAGTATTGAACATCTCGAAAATTAGTATCGAACACGATTCAAGGGAAAGAAAGAAAGAAAGAAAGAAAACCAACAAGCAACAAAAACCTTCGCGCCACCCCAT
>QGMK01000835.1:0-16515 GCA_007825345.1 Lachnellula suecica
CCCCACCATCGACATCATGTTCATCGCACCCGACACCAACTACACGCTCACCGTCCCAACCAACGGCGCTGTAACAGCAGTCCGTACAGATATCAGCTGGTCTCGAATCTCCGGTGGATCTGACGGATACTACGATCTCTCAAAGAAATGCACTCTGGCGGCCGCCAACCCAGGCGCACCCGAGTCCCTCCCGACTTTGGATTACGCCAATGGGTTCTGTGAGGTGTGCGCCTTGTACAACGTCTTGCCCCCACAGACACTTGCAACTATCTCTTGCGCTACTCCAGACGCTTTACTTTCGAAGTGAGGAGAGGAGAATGTGTGTCGTGGGATAGAGATTGAAATATCGGGTAGTCTGCATTTATATAGAAAGCGTGGTAGAAGGGTGGTTACGGTGGCATAGCGGGGTGCATCATCTTGCGGGAGTTTTTGTTTTTGTTGCATTAATCAACCTACACTCCTTAATCATATTACAATCAGAGAGACTTCGGCTCTAACTTCGTTCCCTTTCACCTTGATAAGTCTCCAGCCTAACAGCCGTTCCAAGCTTTGTGTCTTTTCCCGATATCGTGGCAGTCTCATAGAAGAAGCACTCGTTGGACCCATCGATATAGTGAAAAAAGTCGCTAAACTTACAGGGCTCTTTGGTGAAAGAACCGCTAAATATACAGGCTTAGACGACTAAATATGGCCGCTGAAAACTTGCACTACATATGTATATCAAAACGTAACTGAGGCTCCACTTCAGGATATATATTCCCTGTATTTTCTAGAAGTCTGAACCTTGTTTGAGCTTCTATATTGGCTTAAGAAAATGGCCAACGCTAAGTCAATGGAAGGTTCTGTTCAGCCACACGCTCGAAAAGGGGCAGGCTTTACCCCTTTCTTGCTGGATGACTAAGC
The DNA here is from genome assembly GCA_007825345.1 of Lachnellula suecica. NCBI lineage: Eukaryota > Fungi > Ascomycota > Leotiomycetes > Helotiales > Lachnaceae > Lachnellula > Lachnellula suecica. The sequence continues at coordinate 904 of QGMK01000835.1, forward strand.
GGCGCGCTCCGTACCGCGTGCCATCATTCAGCTGTTGGTAAGACCAACAATCTCTCTCCCGAGTTTTCTCCAGGTGTCTTTTCATGCCAATTGCATGCGAAAGCCGTACCGAAAAGCTGCACGATGCTCCGACCGTCATTTCTTTCATCATTTCGAGTGCGTCTCTTCGCAGGCTGTCTAATAGTCGGACTCCTTGTCTTTCGCTTTCCTCCACCAACCACTCACGTCCAAAGCGCATGCCCCACCACCTCGCAGAAAGTCGTCGTAATCGCCAGGACAGGGGCATCAGAAGCAGCATTCAGAGTGCCGACGTTGATGGGAACCTCGCTGCGCTGCGCCGAACACGTCTTCCTATACTCCGACCTCGAACAAGACCTCGGGCCCTACCATTTGGCGGACGCATTGGATGTGGTGGCAGCGGATGTGGTGGATAATAATGCCGAATTCGAATTCTATTACAAGCAGAGGGAGCTATGGGAGAAGAAGGGGGACCTCAGCCAGCTCAATGGCTTGAAAAGCACGCCGCGGAATAAGGAGCTGGCGGAATGGACCTCGAAGCATCACAATGCTGATCTTGCTGCCTGGCAGCTGGATAAATATAAGTTCTTTCATGTTCTGGAGAAAACATGGGCGTGGAAGCCGGATATGGATTGGTATCTCATGATCGATGCGGATAGCTATCTTGTGTGGCCGACTCTGCTCCAATGGCTGGAAACCCTCGACCCAGCAAAGAAATCGTACTTTGGTTCGGAGATATGGATGGACGATAATTGGTTTGCACATGGAGGCTCTGGGATTGTGCTTTCGAGAGCTGCGGTTTCTGAGTAAGTGGAATTAGGCTCTTCGATATTACATTGTGGTATCTTGGGGTCAAAGCAGGAAGCTGATATTCGCTTCCTTGTCCACTCACTCTTGGAAAGCAAAACTAACACGTCTTCTTTCAGGCTTGTCAATAACGGAACTGCTGCTCTTTGGGATCCTAGGATGGAGAAATACTGCTGTGGTGATTTTGCGCTCGCAATTGGACTGCGGGACTACGGAATTGGCCTGCAGCATGCTTGGCCAATATTCTCCGGCGAGAGGCCAGCAACCGTGCCCTTTGGCGATCCGAAGTACTGGTGTGGGCCGGCGATTTCATTTCATCATCTTGCACCTGCAGACATGAGGGAACTCGCACATTTCGAAGAGAGCAGGGCGAACAAATCGGTACGTGGATGGATTTGAATGTTGAGTTGCACTTGCTAATAGTTTCCAGGTCCCTCTTACTCACGCCGAGCTCTTCAAAGACTTCACAATGAAATCACTGCCGTCTTCCCGCAAAAATTGGGACAGCACATCCGCGTCCGGACTGTTCGAGACCCCTGAATGGGCCTTGAACTCTACCTCCCTCCCAGAATGCTCCCTAGCCTGTGGGGCTGACGAGAAGTGCTTCCATTATTCACACCACAATGAGACTTGCTACCTCGGAAGGACGATCCAGCTTGGCTCTGAGAAAAAGGCGGACGAAGGAGGGGTATGGCAGAGTGGGTGGAATAAAACGAGAATCGACGAATGGGCTTTGAAGCAGCCTACATGCGACAATGTGACGCTTCCGGCGCCAGACAGCTACAGGATGAATCCCTAGGAGGGAGATAAGTTGATGCTCGTCTTTGACCGAAGTACAAGTCTATGTGTTCACCCTTGGAGAGCTAGTATACGACTGCACGACGACCCGGGACCATTCTGACATGCCAAAACTTCAGCATGATGAAGATTCCATACCATCATCTCCTCAACGGATGATTCGAAGTCAGTTCGAATGGTGCACCCAACGAAGGTCTTGGAACTAGTCCGAAGGACTCAAACTCCTCGACCCGTGGCGAGAGAGCACGAATTGCCGTACCAGGTACCTTTCTCTTCTGGCCATGTTTGGTGAGGCTAGAGTTGGTGTCACTTTGGTATCGACAATCCAAAGGTCCGATAGGTAGCAATGCTACCTCCCAGTCCCCTAAACGGTATCCATTGATAGAAAGTCAGTTGGCATGAGAGCTAAGAAGGACGTGCATGGATCTGATCCCATAATCCTCGAAATGAAGATCCTGAAATTGGACAAATATGAGCAAGATAGATCGAAGTTTCATGGTGATAGTAACGGAAGTCAACTCTCCAAAATGAGGAAAGAGTCTTCGTGACATTGACCCGCAAACTACGGTGTACTGGCCACGTTTAATTAGATTCGTTTTAAAACGAAATCGGCCCCGTATTTTACATGCAAACTCGCGGTCGCGAATTGGACTTTCTGGGCTTTTCACGCTTCCTTTTCAGTGTGGTAGAGAATTCTCTAAATCGAGGAAGGCGAGTCGGAGACGAAGTAGTAGTGAACATCTGTATGTATATGTGAGTTCACGTGGGAAGTTGCCTCTTATGGATATGATCGTCTACGCCCTTTCCACGTCATACCTTGAACAAGTATTCCACCTTCACACGATCACCGACAACAGTTATCGCAACACAAGAACAAGGTCACATATGCTTTCAATGATATATGATGTCGCAAACCCTTACTGAGAGCATTGCCCTTAACGAGGTCGAGTCGCATTCGGCAGACGCTCGCGGACAAGCACCCCGCCATGACCCCGCGCAAGAACCCTCCACTGATTCCAACATCGATCGCACCGAATCAAGACATCTGGAAACCAATAAGGCAAACCGGACGAGGATTTCGGTTCTCATAGGCTCCGCTATTTTGCAGCTGCCGATTTGGGGTGTGTGATCCAAAAAGATTATATCTCCTTCGTCGCGGCAGCTTGACTCACAGGTGCCAACAGGCTTCGCTATGAGCTACGGCGTTTTCCAAGAATATTATTTCGAGAACTGGACGCTGCAAGGGAGCCAGTCGGAGACTGGTATCATTGGTACAACTCAAAATGGCGTGATGTATCTCTCAATGCCTTTCTTATTCGCGCTGTTTACCAAACGGTGGGCACGGTGGCGCCAGACTGCTGCGCTCTGCGGGACCGCTGTGAGTAATAAGCAATCTCTTCATATTTGGGTCGCACTTGGAGTTTGAGATATATTTCCTCTGCTTGCAAATTTTGATTTCCCGCCTAAAGATAATTTAGAATCAAGACTAACTCTGATTGCTCCAGCTCACATGCGTTAGTTTCATACTCTCTTCTTTCAGTACCGATGTCTGGCACTTAATTATCACTCAAGGAGTCCTTGCTGCTCTAGGGTGCGCCTTGACTTATAGCCCAACTACGCTATCTCTCGGAGAGTGGTTTCAAGCCAAAACCAGAACCGAAAATTCAGGCGTCAATAGAGCAGTAGCCTACGGCGTCGTCCTGTCCTCCAAGAACATCGTAGGGTCCACCTGCCCCTTCATCTTCAGGGCCCTTCTCGACCACTACGATTTCCGCATGGCTCTGAGGATCTGGACGGCTATCGTAGGCGGGACCAGTCTTGTGGGCATTGCAATGATACATGCTCATCCCTCCAGCATGGTCGTATCTTCTAGCAGCCATCGGGCACCAGCTATCCCTTGGAAGTTCCTTACGCATAAGACTTTCTATATTTATAGCGTCGCTATTATTTTCCAAAGTGCGGGGTACGGCATTCCGCAGACTTATATCAACCAATTCGCCAGCGAGGTGACGATGCTGTCGCAGACGTGGGCGACCCTTCTGCTTACATTGTTTAACGTACCTGGCATTATCGCCTCCTCTTTCTTTGGCTACTTGAGTGATAACAAGTAAGGGAGACCAATATTTTCGTACATTATATTCTCTACCTACTCTTGTGTGATATTTCGATTCTTCGTGGATAAAAACTTCTCGTTTCCTCTTCCGAAAATCCACAAACTGACACAAACACTCAGAGCCTTCCCACTTTCCGCCGCCACGGTATCCTCCATACCCCCCATCAGCTCCGCCCTATCCGCCCTACTATTCTGGGGCGTAACATCCCGCGGCAGCACAGCACTTTTGGTGATATTCTCCATGACCTTCGGCTTTTTCTCAAGCGGCTACAGTGCAACCTGGGGCGGCTTTCTCAACTCGCTTGAAAGCGAAGCTGCACAATGGAATGAAGCTATTGATCCGGGAATGCTATACGGATTGCTGAATGGAGCGAGGGGCATTGGCTATGTGAGCGGAGGACTTGCTGGTGTGCCATTGCTTAAAGCCGGAAGCGGTTCGGGAGGGAGATTTGCGTATGGAACGGCTTATGGACCGCTCATTATCTTCACTGGGCTCACGTCGATATTGGGCGGCTGGGTGTTGGTTTGGAAGTTGGAAAAGTGGCTGCATCGCGAGTCTCAACACTCGTAGTTGGCAAGTGCATGGGTTGGAAGTTTCTGATGAGCTGGCGTCCGTATTCCGGAAACTGTTGTATGTGAAGGCCAAATATTTGGTGACTGAGAATCCGGCAGTACTATACTAACCTGCGAGTTTCACGAGCTGCGCATAGTCTTGTGTCATTCGCAAATGCATTTCTATTCTTGTTGTACAGTCTTGCTATGCTAATGTTGCCGCTCGCAATAACAGCATGACGCACGAGTCAGAATGTCATCCCCCTTCCATGCTTTTCCACGCTGCACAATGGTATAAAAACAAACGCTCATGAATTGCCCAACGCCAGAATACTTCAAGAAATCTCAAATCGCAATGGCTGCAAAGGACCAACATAGCCTATTAACTTTAATCACAACACTGTTTGAATGCCGGCAGCAACGACACCGACCAGACCCCAGATCGCCATCTTCTTAGCCATAGGTCTCGCAGCTGCGTTCGTGGGCACCTTGCCTGTGGGGCTGGCTGTCTTCTCAGCACCTCCAGTAATGGCGACATTAAAGTGGTGGTAGTCAGTGCCAGATAAGGTGGCAGTGGTAGTGGTAGTTGTCTTCGTATTATCAACGGTTGCTTGAACAGTTTCGGTGCAAGCTGCTGCAGTGGTTCCGCTCTGGACACAAGTTTCTTGTACAAGACCGGTGACCTCGTATCCCATGGTTTCGACTGTGACAGCGGTAGAGAACTCGTAGATTGACGCTCCTGATGTAAGTATGAAAGTCTAGGATTATTTTGTTAGGCCAGGATTGACATCAACAAGGGAAGAGTCAGGCTTACTGCAGCGGACGGGCCACACGTTGCGGCGGCCTGGCCCCCAATGACTACAGGCGACGCCGTTGGTCCAGCGGTGCATTGCATTGCGAATACGGTTGCATCAACGTAGGCTGAGACTATCGACGCAGCATATTCGTATTCGTCGGAGTTGGAGGATATGAACATATTCAAAGTGTTGTTTGTTCCGGTAGTCGAATTGCTCTGCCTGGGACTGAGGTGATATGCTGGGTATGCCGCTCGTGGACTGAGCCCGGGAGCGAGGAGATCAACAGGACTCGGACCGAATGTGAAAGCCATCTTGAGACTTGGGGGCGGTATGATACTGCGTTGAAAATGAGGTTCTTGAAGTTCGGATGTGTTGGGTTTTCATTATTTTCCAGAGAAGTGCTGGTTAATATATCCCGCTGTGGGCTAGCTGTGCCGCTGTTGATGTTTATTCTTGGCCTTCGTAACTGCGCCTCTATTCGGGGTGAATCGGCGCTAGTTGTACGTACCGCAGGGCTGTTTTCCATAGGGCTTACTGTACTCGTCCAGGGCGCAGCCGCGCTGTATACTTATTCTAGGGGAGTGATTGGGCAGCGCGTATCTGAAACGCTTCCGGCGGCCTTATTTGGCAGATTTCATCAATCTTAATTGCACTGATCAGGATTCAATCTGACTTCGTTGCCAACCACTCGTGTAGATTGAGGCGATGCAGCAATCCCACTTGGTGATCTACCACCATTGCCATGCTCGGTAATTCAACTCGTAGATAATGTTCTTTTAACTCACGCTAGTCGCTAGCCTTAGATTGAGTCTTTTCGCCAATCTTACGCATCGCGATTCGTGCCCCTCTCTCGGGATGAGAGAAGAAAAAACCGAAAGAGTGTCTTCTTCTTGAAACTCTTTATTGCGATGAGTTTCATATTATTTATACTGTGGGTAATTCAAACTAGAATTATGAAGAGCAGTGGACCATTCCCTCTCAGGCCTCTCTTGGGGAGAGTCATGAAAGCAAACATATATATTTCAAATCGATTATAAAATTCACCGACAAATGAGACCGTGAGCCTCTTTAAGACTCTCTTAAGAGTCTCGCGTCCTTTCTTAGTTCAAGTATAAACTGCTCAAATAACGTATCATGCCCACTGCTTGCTGTATATAGTAAAAGCATACAGCTTCGCCCAGTTATAGTAATTGTGCTCTTCCAGCGACCAGAGAGCATTTCTGTGACGGGAACGTGATAATAGGAGCTGAAGCTTCAGAGGTAAGATATGCCTTGATGAAAGGTTGGTGAAAAGCAACATTGAAATTATTAATACTCCACAAACACATTCCCGGGCACCGCATCCACAACTCCCAGCTCGGCCGTGAATGTTCAATTGCCAAATCTCAACGAGCCATTTATACTCCACATGAACAGAGCGACCTATCCCCTCTCGATCACAAAAACGACCTAAGCAGTACAAACCCCACAAGCTCAAAACATGTGCACCCACCTCCCCGTTCAACACCCAAGATGCGAACACACCTACGCCAAAGCCTGGATCCTATGTCCCGACGTACACTCCACAGGAAAATCGTGCAATAAATGTCCAAAGCAAGAGGTCGGTGGTACGTTGTTTTACGATAAAAAAGTATAAATAATTAATATTATATTTTGAATAATTACGAAAATCGGGTTTAACCTTTTAATATAGCTTAAAATATTATTATAGATACATTAAAATTTAAGGGTTTTTATATTTTTATTTTTATTATAAATAAGCGAAACGGTCGCCGTTTATTCGTCGGCAAGCTCTTCGAAGCCGTTAATTTGTTTCTTATTTACGATCTCGGTAATATGGAATCCGATCTCGCTAGCCCCGTCGATCTTGTTAAGCTGCGTACCAAAGAGCACTGCGTCGCGGAGGAGTCTGTAAAATTACATCAACTTGAGATGGAGCAGTCTTGCATAGGGACCACTAACCGTGCTCTGCCTTGTTGCGTCTTCACGATTGCCTCATTGAACGCCTTACCCCATTGCTCCTTGTAGCTCTGGAATACCGGCCCAACGATCGATGCGACTGTGCTATCCGGCAAATTTTTGCTCAGTACTTTATGAAGTATTCTCGCGTCCTCCGTCAAAGTTTGCATATAAGGACTAGTCTCCCGAGTGTCTGTATCCCAGTCAATATTCTTCATGGCGCTGACGTGTGCTGTCGTCCGCAAGCTCATTATTTCAATCAGCTTATCATGTATGCTGAATTGGTGATCTTGATATAGGCGTTTGACCTTATCGAATTCAGCCAGGGAGGGGGCATTCATCGCATGTCGGCGCACAAATTCTCTCAGGTAGGGCATAAGCGCGATAAAAAAGCTGAGAGCCTGCGACGCTAGAGCAAGATGTTTGGAGTTGATGTTTTTCAGTCCGGCACTGTGACGGGCGCCGGCACCCAGAATGAGTTGGCACGAGCGGGAGTTGAATAGTTTGAGGAAGTCGAGCAAGGCATTACTGGCCTCTACGGTCATGCCAGGGATAGCTACGATCAAGTTGGCAAATCGGTCAATGCCCCTTAATGCAGCTACAGCCGATTCGACAAGTATGTAGGACTGCTTGTCAATTGTGGCATTTCGCACCTTGCTCTTGGCAGCTCCGGTACCGTCCCTGCTGAGGTCAACAGGTTTGGATGGCTCTTCTTTCAAAATTTCCCAGACCGCTGAAGTCTTCACCCAGTCTGGGTCATCTAAGGTCATGCCCTGTAGCAATCTCCCCAAGATGGACTCCTCTTCAGGCCCGAAGTCCTTCGCTTCCCACTTGTCGGGATCCATAGTCGAAGCAAGCTGCTGCTTCGCCAAATCACCCAGGAGCGGTATGAATTCACCAATTTGATTATTGACGACGCCCTTGAGCGCCGCTCCAGAGCGCCCAGACACTGCTTCACACTCATTGGCGAACAGGCGATTCAAGTGAAAGTATCTGAGGAAGCGTACGAGAGGTAGCCTCACCGTCTGCTCCGATCGTACCTTCAATACTTTGGTGATCTGGGTCTGTGCGACGTCCACAGCCTCGCCTAGCAAGCTTGACATATCGAGTGCTTGTGTAAGCTCCTCCGGCATTTTGATAGAGAGAATTGGCGATTTTTCAGAACTTGAGAAATTGCCGATGTTCGCAAGAGCGCTCAAATTTAGACTTTGTATGTGAGATCCCGCCTTAGGTGATGTAAGTGGTGGGCTGGCGGTACCGCTTGTGACATCAAGTAAAACTTTCACTTGAATACTCAGTCTCCGTAAAGCTTCGCCTACATCAGTATAGACGCTAAAGTAGAGATCTTCAGCTGCCTCAGGGTCCAGTGCTCGTAGATTTCTAGCTAGAATGGTAGATTTGTCCTGTTGCGACGTTGTGCGATCACCCGTTCTTGCAGACACTGAAGTCTGTGACTCGTTGTCGTCATCAGTGGAGCAAGGGAGGTGTTGCCGGATGAGCGCCTTCATTTCCTTCATTATTCCGTTACGGAAAGCAAGTGTCGCTTGTTGAGTATACTTGGATCGGTGCAGCCCCAGTAAGCATGCTTTGAGATTTTGTCGTACTTGATTATTTTCCTTCATGTAGGCAGGTAATTCGGAAGGCGGTCGCTGACTGTCGCCCCGCCCGTGTTGAAACGCAGAACCCCATCGTTGCAAGGTATCTTGCGGCGTGACAGTCTTGATGTGTTCACGGAGATCACCCAGCAGAGTGTCCAAGAAGCGTGCCTCGAAGCCTTTCGCTATACGGAAGCGAAGCTGTTGTATTTCTTCCGCAAGAGCATCCAATGCTTTGAGCTCCCGGAGATCTATCAAGGTCGGTGGTATGAAGGTATCCACCCAAGATAGGTTGCTGCTGCGGTCGAGAGGTAACGTTCCCGAAATTAACCTGTCTATCAGATCAAGTCTATCGAGAGCAAGCACGAAGTCACCTCGGTTTACGAGCCCCTCGCAATGTTCTACTCCTTGCATAATGCTGTTGAGCTGCTCAGTGGCATTGCGCAATTTATGGAGGTTGTCTCTTCTGCGCTTCACTTCGATTACCTTCAAGCCCCCCAAGGCCAAATCCCTATCAAGACTCCCTAGATCCGCTCCCAGGCTTTTTGTTCGCTTCACGCATTCGGCAGCTTCGGATTGGAGCTCTCGCAATGACTCCAAAGCAGCAAAGAAGGAGTCGGACGCTGTGGATATGGACGGTATCAGATGCATTTCTACTGTATCTATGTACCATGATAATTTCTCTTGCAAGATGGCGTTTGTAGCTAGTGCTTTTCTGGGTCTCCGGGCTGAGCCGTTCATGAAATCATTAGTTTCTCCAGCGGTGGAAGGAGTTCCTGGCTTGGGAACGACCTCCGATCGCTCGCTTACCAGGTCGAATATTCGTGGGTTTTCCAGTTGGAAGTTCGTATCAAAGTAAATGGGTGGTATCGTTGAAAGAGGAGTGACCTCCAACTCACGCCTCGAGAGGCTGCCACTCGCTCGTCGACTCGGCACAGGACTCTCATTCGGGGTAAGGGTTGATGCCGAGATCTTTCGGCTGATTTGTGCTCGGCGTAGGCCACGTTCCAGCATTTCAGCGAAGTCGTCGTCCTTTAATTGACCTGGCTCCTTGCTCGAACCACCCCCCGTTGCATTTACCAGCTCCGCCCTCTGAGACGGATCCCAAAGTGATCCAACTTGCGCCAAATATAGTTCAAAGGCCGCAGCGTTCACGTGGGGAATGTTTGTGATGCTTACTGGAGGAATATCTTTTGCTGTTGGTGGTTTATATGTTGCAGAGGACGGAGCGGAAGTATGCGGCAGCATACCGGTCCTTACAATGGGCGGCTGGAGAAGTACAGATATAGCTACTCGCACCATGCGTCAAAGACTATCGCAGATATGTATACAGGACGCAGAGGACCATGGAATCCCAAACTCACCATTCTGTCCACTTTTATCTACTGGCCCCATTCTACTTTCTGGAGCGGGTTGCCAGTCTTGCTGGGGGAAAAAAGAAGGTTGATGTGGAGCGAAGAGGAGTCATCGAAGTCGCAAAAGAGTCGAAACTATCGTTGAATTTTCGCCGAGAGGTTGAGGGAGAGGATTATTTTCGAGGAGAATCGAGTTCGGGAGGCGTTCAGGATAGCGAGACGTCGTCTTCGAGTGCTAGCTAGGGGGCGGGGCGATTGGCGGCAATAACAAATACGCCTTCAATAATAGATGTTGCTGTTTGTGAAGCTGACTGAGATGCCTTTCCACCCCAGAGCTAGCGTAGGGCCGCAGAGGGCATCGTTTATCCCCTTTGCACCCGTCGGTGCGACTTTTAATGTGACGCTTGGGCCTTGTAGTCACGTGTATATGGAACACCAAAATGCTGAACCACCCCCTTGATCTACTCGTATTACAACTCCCATTGTGCACCTAAACCACCTATATTTAGCCTGGAATGTCATGGTTGCCTGCCTTGGTGAATCGATCGCAGTTAATCACGCACATCAGCAAGCTTCGAGCCCACCCCTAGTTTCATGATAGCCGCCAATTACCTCTGGAATACGACATGGGTGCACATTTCTATCACTTCTCTAAGAATCAGAAGGATTTTATCTATCATGCTATCGCATTGAGACGAAGCCGCATCACAAGCGGGGTCCGTCCAAGCCAACCGACGATAACATGCATCCCACGTCGCTAGCGAGGAGCAATCAATACTGTAACCAATCAGCGACGATATCGATCTGCAAGTCCCCCAAAAGAGGGGTTCTGGGAAGGTTGTGCCAAGAAAGGGCATAAAAAATTCTCAAAAGAATTCCATGCTTCAACGAGTTCCTTTATGCCGCGTGTACCGGTAATAAAGATGTATCTGGTATCTGCCTCACAAGGTATTCCTCCCCTCCACTCTTTCGAGTCTCAGCATACATTGTTTTGCCTCAGGATTAGGTAGACACTACCATGAAGAAAGCTAGCAAGGAGAACAAGGTCTACGAGTGGCATTACGTTGTCGGAGGGACACCGGTAGAAAATTCGAATCATGGTTCCTAGGACGTGGCAGGGTTTACGCGCACGTTTTCAAGTGGTGATGATGGTATCACCGCAGCTCAGATGAAGAATTTTGCCAGCATATTTGTGGATCTCATGACATTGGGGACGAATGACTATGCTGGGAAAGTCGACGGCACTACTGGGACAGGAAATGCTGTGGGCACAAAGAATGTGCGCAGTGGCTTTTTCTATTTAGCTGAGTTTCGGCCAGATGCTTATGGGAGCATGGTTTCGGTTGATTTGACGGAAGGTGGGACTACGGGGAGCGCGGACACTTTCTCGCGGTTTCTTTGGTTATGGCCCAGCTTTAGAAGAAGGCTTGAGTTCGTTCTTGTGCATCCCAACTGAGGCTATGGTTATAATTGGAAAACTCTATATATTTCAAGAATTCAAGACGTCGCTGCAGGAGAATTGAAATGTGAAAAGTGCAGAGTTAAACATAGCGGGGTAGAAAAGGGGCTCGCTAATATAATTTTGCCCCTCTCTGTAAAGCCCCATTTGAGAGATTCTGCACTTCCAAACTTTTGAAACTAATGCAAGGCTTATGCAAAGCTATTTAAACTTGCAAATCCTTGTCTCCAAACTTCGAGAAAGAGATTCTGCAGCTCTAAAGTTTGGATTAGAAAAGTTTGGGGTAGTAGCTTATAAGGTAGGCTGCTTTTGTAGTAGTTTCGAAGGGGCTAGCCATAAGGAGGATGCCGAAACCCATCTCCAAACTTTAATTATAGACTCCCACCTCCAAGGCTTTGGAGGAAAACCTCCAAACTCTTGGAGGTCAAACAGTTTGGAGGTCAGCCTGCCTTCGAGTACCGGCAACTAACCAGAACTACCAGTGAACCGGCGTTCTAAAATGACTTTATCTAATCCTATTAAGGCTTTCCGAGACCCCCAAAGTACGAAGTTTGGATGTGCAGAATCTCTCAATTTGGAACCAACGACTCTGTTTAGACTGCCTTGAATTTTGCCTATAACTACGAATTGAAATAAAACAGCGAGAGTAAGAAGCTTCGACTTGAAGCTCATATGGGAAAGGCTATTCTTTCAAACACCACTACTTCGTATTGTTTACACCGAATCTATTCAAAAGAACTTCCCAGCAATTGCACTTGCTATAACGAGTCCTCAGCTCTTGAACAAAATTACAGAGTACATCCTTGAAAACAAAGACAAAAATATAAAAAGCCAGGAAACCCTACCTCCTCCCTCTAGCTGCGTAGTACCGCTTAAGCTCACGAATCATCTCAGGACTATGATCCAAGCCAATCAAATAACTCAAGTTAGGCCGCTGGGCCAACTTCTTCGCAACATGCACAGCATCGCGTCCAAAATGCGTATCGAGACTTCTCGCAGCAGCCGCAGCCTTGCTCTTCCGCTTCACTTTCTGCACCCTCGTAACAACTGGCTTGTTGATCCTGACGAAAGCCTTCTCGCCACGATTGATGACGCTCGCTGGAAGCCTATCGTAGATTGCCGGGGTATAAGTCAGAGGCACAAATGGTATTCCATTGGCTGGCTTCTTGTAGTCGTATGAGCCTAGTTGGTAGGCGTAAGGGTCGTTGTTGACGCTACCAGCTACGTCAGGTGCGTAAGAGTCGTAACCGCCGTTAAGGAGCTCCAACGCCACTCTTCTGCGCTTGTGCGCAATGACATATCCGCCAGGTTTGAGCCTGATATTGTGGTCTACGTTCTCAAGATCTTCGTTAGGATTACCATTGCTGTCGAACTCGGGGTTGTGCCAAGTAAACCAATCCGGAAGCTTGTAACCGAACGCAATTGCCATCGCGTTAGCCATGAGAGCAACTTCGGTGTCATTTCTTGTCTCAATGGTTTGATCTGACGCTGCCCATCTAAGTTTCCACTCTGGCGCAACGAACTGTCTGCGCAGGTAGAAGGCGAGGAATGGGAAGGCTGATGCAAGTATACCGTTCCGTTTATCCGTCTGCGGGAGTCTGTTGTAGCTGCTATCGAGTATCTCTACCGTCCTCTGGGATGGCGATATGACTAGGAGAACAAGTTGGGCGGGCGTGACATCGGGATAGACCAGTGGCATAAAAACATATTTCGTTCTGAAAAACAGGTGTGGTTCGATTTTCATGGCCGAGAGTTGGTCTGAAAGCTGTTTGAATTTTTTCTCCGGCAGGTAGTTGCCCCTCGAAATGGGGAACGAAACGCAATATGGAGGCTCGTCGCCGTAAGCTCGATTTGTGTGGTCGCAAAGGATGTTGAGTACTTTGTCTACTGTTGAATGGCGTATAGATGTATTTAACGCATTGCCACTGTCTGTGAATTGCATTATGTCGCCTCCAGTAATTTTAACGGCTCGCTGAGTTGAGTCGATGGTGTAACTCCAAATTTCTGAGCCCTCGGCTGTACATCCAGGAACGTCCGGGAACGCATGAGCTACATCCTGCAAACGCCCAGCATCATAAATATCAATATCCCTGATCTGTTTAAACAAAGAAGGGTTACTTGAACGTATAATAATAACAGATTGTAATGTTTTGTCGAAGAAACGTTTAAGCTTGTTATCAATCTTGCGTCTTTCGGAAATTTGTGCTGTTAATCTGGTGCCAAGATCTGATATTTCATAAAATTGTTCCCATGGTACGTCCATCAAATCTTCCTGACCATTATCGAGTTCTACTATCTGTTGCGCCGTAGTCGTGTAGTCATATTTGCCTAGTTGATATACGAACGGGTTGTTCAGATTATCGTCTACTCCCAGATAAGGGTCCAATCTTCCATTTAGAAACTCCGCTGCGACTCTCCTTCTTTTGTTTGCCATAAGAAATTGGCCAGTTTTCGACACAATGGTTGGATCCACTTCGGGATCCAGCATGTGAACTCCATCAACGGCTGCACCAAACATTTCCTCGGTGGCCATCACATTGAAACTCATGGGAATTGCATAACCAAGTGCAATGGCCATGGTATTTGCCATGACTGCCATAGTACAGTCGCCTCTGTTGTGAAGCTGCTGAGAGGAAGCTCCGATACGTACTTGCCAACGCGCCGGGACCAACTTCTCTTTAAGATAAGCGTCTAAAAAGTTCAACCCCTTAATCAAGGCATTGTTCCTGATTCTTTCCCTGCCCTTATGATCACTATCAAGCACTTCAATTGTTCTAAACTCGGGTGAGATAACCAGCAAAACAGCATGCCTAGGAGCTTCAAGAGGAATATGGATAAAAATATGCCTCGTGGTGTAAAAGGTTGCTCGCCTAACGTTTGTTTGTTCGAGATATTCGATAGCCTCTTGATAATCCTCCTTATCCATATAACTCCACATCATAAGGTCTGGCGTAGCGCAATATGGTGGATTATGACCGAATGTCTCGTTGACAAAGTGGCATGTGATTTTCATTGCTTTGTTAACAGTTGACGAGTATACGGCGTCTTGGCAGTTTTTATGCAATAGATGAATGATATCCAACCGGATGATTTCTTCTTTCGTTGCGTCTGGAGTCTCCCCTACTTCTGGCTGTCCCGCCTGAGCGAGAACTAAATCATCGGTATGATCAGGATACAAATATGGCGCCAAGCTCTGATATTGTTCCTCATTAATATCGCCCCATTGTTGCATCAAATGATCGCTTTTGGAGTATGTAGGTGGAAACGGGAAACCCGGATTGGCGCCGGCGGAAGGGGCTTGTTTCGGAGGCATTTTGTGTAATTTCGAAGTGATACCGCTTGCGTGAGAAGCTGGAAACAGTGAGGAATTCCGAATTAAATGCAATGCCATGATAAAGAATGCTCGTCTTGGAGAATACCAAAAAGAAATACTCGGCTTCTTTGTTTCTGGCCCGGATTGAGTCTCGAGGATAGCAATTCCGGCAATCTGGGGCATGCACAAAGACTTTGATATGGACTTCCGAGATTTTTGAAAGTGTGGTAATCACTTTCCGGCATTTCTTTGTTCAACGTGCCTAGATCTGAGAAGGTCAGGAAAGGAATTGGGCCCTGGCCAATGAACTGAGCAATGCAGTAGATTGTTCTACTATTCTGCTTTTTGGAGAAGTTTCCTTAGAAATTTTGTTAATTTGGTCCTTTTGCATTTAGTTTTGATAATTTGTGGATAGATAACTGTAAGCAACTTAACATGCTGTATGTGCTACGAGTGCAGAGCATAGCCAAGGATCCCCAACGGGGGCCAAAGGAGAAGAGTAGGTGACGGCTAGCCTAGGTACAGAGGTCTCATAATAATTTCTCGCAATGAGCAAAGTTAAAAAGCGATAGCACTTCTGCCGCGGCGTTTGAGACCTCGCCACTTATAAAAATGCTGAGGATGTGAATTTTCGATCATGAGAAATAGCGCTCAATCACCTGAAGCACAGCGGTTGATTCGCTAATACCCCTGAGCTCCAGCACCTCTCGCTAAATCTACAGTGTACCTTAATAGTGGGGTGGGGTCAACGCCGTCATCGGGACAACCCCGCCACAGCCTTGCTGACAAAGTCAATATAACCTCATCTGCCTCCTCACTTATCCTCCCTGTCAACCTCACACCCAA
>QGMK01000836.1:0-16503 GCA_007825345.1 Lachnellula suecica
GGTAAAGGCATTTTTGGGCGTAGATGCAGATGCAGATGCTGTAGCTGCAGGCCGTTTGGTCATGTAGTCGTCTTCATTCTTCTTGACGTATGCGGTGCCTTGTGCGGCGTAGGTATCTTGTATCTGGCGGGGTTTGGGTGTATGGAGGGGCGCTTTCTTCTTGTTGGGTGCTTTGCGGGGTTTGGGGACGCCAGATGCTTCGTTTGATGGGGCTTCAGCTCGTGATGCCGTGGCGGAGGCTGGGTCTTTGCGACTAGAATTGAAGGAGGAGATGAACTCTATGGACTGTGGTGACTCGCCGAGCAGGTTGTTGAAGTGCTCTGCAGCTGCTTGCTTCGAGAGCGTCTTTGCATAATCCAAGACCTGCTGGAGTTCCGGCTCGGGGAGAGGCAATAGCCTCGAGAGCTGGGATAAAGACATGGCAGGAAGCTGTGTTTGTCAAGATACCCGTATGTTTAGTTTCTGAGGTTGAGGGGTCGACAAATATATTTCGAGGCGCAATCGATGAGCCGTGCGGCAGCCAGTCAGCGTTGAGCATGCCTCCTGATCTTCGGTTCAGGCCCCTGTAGACCCCGCTATGATCATTCACACCCCCACCATCGCCCTTTGAATGACACTTCCGCGTACCTTCTGATTATAATTGAGTCACATTTTCTCAATATCGAGAAGTTTTCCTTGCAATTTCTTGCATATATTTTGCTTTCCTTCCTTTACATTCAGCACTGACTACCAATGTTTGTGTCTTAAATTTCCAACTAACGTTACTCAAATGACACTTACACTAGATACAAAGATGGGAGAAGCACCTCTCAACGATACAACATATGAGCGTACTCCTTTTGGGAAAGAAATGCTCAAGCATTTTTCCTTTGACCCAGCTTTCAAGAACCTCAACCATGGTACTTTTGCTTCTAGCTACACCTGCTCAAAGCTGACTCTCGTTCTACAGGCTCTTTTGGTACTGCTCCCCGAGTGATAAGAGAAAAGCAACGGGCATACCAAGACCAGTGTGAAGCTCAACCTGATCCCTTCATACGGTTCACCTACCCTAAAAAGCTTGATGAAAACCGAGCAGCCATTGCCAAACTCCTCAATGCACCCCTCGAGAGCATTGTCTTCGTCCCCAATGCCACTACTGGCGTCAACGCCATTCTCCGGAGTATAGCGTGGCACGAAGACGGAAGAGACGAGATCCTCTACTTCAACACCATCTACGGTGCTTGCGGTAAGACAATCGAATACGTAGCCGAAATAAACCGCAACCTCGTCCAGCCCCGAGAGATCACAACCACTTACCCAATCTCAGACGCCGACCTCCTTGCCAGCTTCAGAGCCGCCATCAAAGCCTCGCGAGCGGCCCGCAAGGTTCCTCGACTTGCACTATTCGACACGGTATCCTCCATGCCAGGTCTCCGCGCGCCTTTCGAGCAACTGACCAAGATTTGCAAAGAAGAAGGTATTCTCTCCCTCATCGACGGTGCGCATGGCGTAGGTCACGTGCCGTTGGACCTCACTGCTCTGGACTGTGACTTCTTCACGAGCAATGCGCACAAGTGGCTGTTTGTTCCCCGTGGATGCGCCGTGCTGTACGTGCCGGTGAAAAATCAGGAAATCGTTCGCTCGTCGCTGCCCACGTCGCATGGCTTTCAGCCCAGGACAAGCGGTGGAGGAACACCCAGCACGTTGCCTCCGGCTGCCAATAGCGAGTTTGTGAATAATTTTGAGTTTGTGGGGACGATTGATAACACGAACTATCTTGTGGTGGGTGAGGCTATCAAATGGAGAGAAGAGGTCTGTGGTGGTGAGAAAGCCATAATGGAATACAACTCAAATCTCGCACGGGAGGCAGGGCAAGCAGTAGCGAAGATCTTGGGGACAAAGGTTCTGGACAACGACGAACATACGCTGACAGACTGCTGTCTTGTAAATGTTCTACTTCCGATGGAAGTCTCGGAGTCAGCCATCCAAGGGACGACCACCGTCAAGCCTGCTCATACGTCTAAGGTCACACTTTGGCTGCAAACAACGCTGATAGATGAGTTTAAGACCTTCCTCGCGATATCTTTCTTCCAAGGACAGTGGTGGGTGCGCTTGAGCGGACAGGTGTATTTGGATATAACGGATTTCGAGTGGGCTGGGGAGAAGTTGAAGGAGATCTGTGAGCGCATTGGAAAGGAAGAGTTTCTGACAGGCAAGAAATAGAGCGGTGTGGGGATGAAGGGGAGGAGAAAGAAATGCACGAAACTGACCGATCTATTTCAAATAAAAAAGATTTTACATGACTGCAAAGACAAATCTTCCAGAACCTAAATTAGCAGGCCATCAAACGCCGTTGAAATTCAGAACCTCAACCGCAAGTATGCAGAAACGATAGGCTAGAAAGTGTGGACAATTGAGTGCGGTAAAGTGACTGACTTCGAACACGGAGAACAGTGAAACAGTTGAATGTAGCCCATCGAACTAATTTTGCAGTTTGTTGTTTAAGGAAATTAGGAAGGAAGGAGCACCGCGCGCTGTGTTTGCTGACCCATTTGGGCTTAGCTCCATCTCCCCAGCCTCACCTCATACAGTACCTCCCAATCCTCAAGAACTTCACTCCATCCCAGAATGCCAGAAGCTCTCGAAAATGTGTTTCGACGTGTATTCTGCCTCGTACGCTTCCCTAGATGCACATTCCTCACCATCCAACTAACGGGTGTCAAACCTAGGGAGCAAGAACTCGAGACGCCCCACCTCCCGCAAAGGAACCGCACCTGCCTCAACTCCGACGAGCATTGACGCTGCCATCATCTCACTCTCACCCCGTGAACCAACAGACAAAATCCCTTCTTTTCAAATTGCCTATCGAGCTGCGGCAGCAGATATACGAAGCTCTGCTGTGTCATCAGAAAGTGCACATCGAGTGGCAATGGGCGCCGTTCAACGAGCCATCCACGACGCTTAAGGAGTATAAGTGGTATCATTGCACGTGCCGCAATAGCTATAGCTGCAAGGTTCCGTTTTGGAATGATGCTTGTATTAGGTGTGGTGACGTGGGACGCCCGAGGGCTGATAGGCTTGATATTCAGTTGCTGTATACTTGTCAGCTGGTGTGAGTTGTGAGATATTTGAGTCGACAGGCCACGTATTCGAGGATCTCTTTTTCCTGCTTTTCTTCAATAATCTGTATCAGCTTCCCATTTCAGTAAGCTTCTTTTGCTGGACATACTTTACTTTTCGATCAGGTGATGAAGACCGAAAGATTTCAAGCGTTCTCAAACGCTCTTGCGATGTAATTTCTGAACGTCTCGAGAATCACGAGACATTTATTGGCCCTCGCATACGGTATGAACAGAGAACACAAGAACTGACGTGTTCACCAGATATTCCGAAATCATGCCCAACTTCTACCGCATGAACGCCTTCCACATCACATCCATATCCGCCCTGAACCAATTCTCTTCAAACCTCCTCCCCCAACGCCTCGCAAACATCACCTCCATAGAACTAGTCTTCACTCTCGGATGGCAGGACGAGCCACAGTACAGCGGCGAAGCAAAGGCCCGATACGATGAGATCTGGTCTACCATCGGTTCATTTTCTGGATTGCAAAGACTCCGGGTCGCTATGCGCACGGAGAGATACTCGGGCCCATTTCCTCATCAGGCCCAGCAGAGCTCGAGGGATCTGTGGCTGTTGCCGCTGGAGGTGGAGCAGTTTGAGGGTTTGGAGGTGTTTGATTTTGCGCTGCCGCCTCATTTGAAGGATTTTCTTGCGCCGACTTTCAGAGAGACGCCGTATCGGCTTTTGAGTATCACGGATATATTTTATGATGACATTGATTAGTTGGGGCGGGACTTGGACCGCTTACACACTAGCTACATTCATTTGCGTCTATCCCATCTGGTATATTCGCGTCTGTAACGTATAGGGGCGTGTTTGCCGATCGCTCATTTGGCTGGAGCAATACACAAAGACACAGAAGAGCAACAAATCGAGGATACGATTAAAGCCTTGTAACCGGAAGCCTTCTAGTCTTTTTGAAATTCGTTAGTTTAGCATCCTATCATCTGCATCATGTCTTCATCCAGTATTACTTCTTGTACGTCGTCAAGGCGGGACTTCCTGCCGCCGCGGGAGCAGAAAACTTCGTCTCCACAAATACCTTCTGCATACCATCCTCCTTCTTCTCGAACTTGTAATATACCTCCGCCAACTCCTCCATCTTCACGCGGTGAGAGACCATCTTGAGTGGGTCAATCTC
The DNA here is from genome assembly GCA_007825345.1 of Lachnellula suecica. Taxonomy (NCBI): domain Eukaryota; kingdom Fungi; phylum Ascomycota; class Leotiomycetes; order Helotiales; family Lachnaceae; genus Lachnellula; species Lachnellula suecica. The sequence continues at coordinate 4,244 of QGMK01000836.1, forward strand.
TCCGCTCTCGATCATTTTCAGAAGCTTCTCCCAGTACATGTGCACAGGAGCTTGTCCGTTGCCAATAAGGCGGATACCGCGCTCCATTAGCGAGCCAATGTTGAAGTGATTGCACTACGTTCGGGTCAGTGATAGATTTTGAGAAAGAGTTCCAGTGGACTTACATAGCCAACGTAAACGCCAGTGATGCCGCAACGGCCAAAATTCTTCACCGAGGTGATCATCTCATTGACAATCTCAGACGTGTCAGTCTCCAAACCCAGCTGAAGTTCAAAGTAATGAGCCCAGCCCTTCGCATATTCGCCGGCCACGCATTCAAGCGCAACGTCTGGTCCTCTGGGTACCATCTCCTTCAATCTTGAAGTTACCGAATGACCTTTGGGAAGGGCACTGTAGTCGATCGTCTCAATCTTTGGGTATTTGGACTCTATGTAGTCCAGTCTCCAGTTGCTATCAATCATGATGACGCGGGATGCTCCATTCATGAGAGAAAACTCGGCAGCCATTTGCCCGATAGGACCTAGCTCTTGTCAGTAACGAGAAAGGAAATGGGAAGCAGAGTCACTCACCAGCTCCCCAGATAGCCACCACGTCGCCCTTTTCGACTCCGGTATCGACAACGCAGTTCCATGAAGTCGCAAGGACATCGGAGAGGTAAAGTGCCTTTTCGTCGGGAACGGAGGCTGGAATCTTCAAGAGGTTGACGTCTCCGTATGGTACTCTCACGTATTCGGCTTGACCGCCCGCAAAGCCACCAGTGAAATGAGAGTACCCAAACATTCCAGCTGTTCTTCCACCGTACTAAAGGGCACTCAGTACGTGAAAAACTCTCAGAAATCATTTTGCTTACCATGCCGTTTTCGATAGTGTTAGAATTAGTCTTCTCACACTGCGAAGACTGCTTCTTCTTGCAATAGTAACACTGCCGCCATCAGCACCAACTCGCAAGGACAGGACCAAGGATCATACATCACCGCAAGCAATCTGGAAAGATGCAACGACACGGTCACCCTTCTGCAGTCCCGTGACATCCTTCCCCATCGACTCAACCTCACCACAAAACTCGTGGCCAAGGATATCGCCTTTCTCGAGCTGCACTACTGTCCCATGCAACAAGTGCAAATCGCTTCCACAGACCGTGCTACCAGTAACCTTCAAGATCACGTCTCTGTCTTCGACTACTCGAGGTTTGGGAACATCGCCTTCACGCGGACGTCAGAGAGCCTTGGATTAAAAAAAGGGGGGATACGTACGGACTTCCACGGTGTTCTTTCCCATCCACACCAGTGCTTTCATAGTTTCGCCACTGGGGTCGGCATATTTCGCGCGGTCTCGTCCTGGGTTCGTGATGTCCTGCTCGGTCGTGGCGTTGGTGTCGTGGCCGAGGATTTTCTGTTCAACGAACGCTGCTGCTTGACTCAATGCCATCTTGGATTTGATGAAGATAAATTCAATATGGTAGTATACAGACGGATATAGATTAGAATAAGGAAATATAGGAGAACATTACATCGCTGAAGTATATAGATGCTACATTGTGCCGTTACGTCATGGACGTCATAGTACGGGATCTAGTGATCCTGGTCGCTATTGTCAAAATCGAGCTTTATTGTTGAAACTCACTTGAGTATTTGACTGAAGATATAATTCTTTCTACATCTGTATACAAAAGGGGTAATGTCTCAGAGGCAATTGGAGTTGTGAAATAAGCTTTGAGCCCTGGCCTGGCCGTCAAGGTGTCACTGAGACATTGACAACCGGAAACCTCCGTCGGTCAGGCCAAGCCATTGTCTAAATCCGATTAAAAGTATTTTGCATTGAAATCTACAATAAACCAGCAGGAGCCTTGGGTGGTGGGCCTATAAAGATTCTCTTCAACCAAGCAGTTCTGGCGGCATCTGCTGTCTTGGCCAAATCAGAAGTGGGGGACCAAGCATCGAATCCATGATAAGCTATATTTATTGTATCAGCTATTCGAAATCCGGAACGTGTGAAGTGTTTACTAACCTCCAGGCCAGACATGCAACTCAGCTTGAACACCCTGCTCCCAAAGCTTCGAAGCGTACGCTACACCTTCGTCTCTAAAGAGATCCGCCGAACCAACATCCAAGTACGTTTGCGGCAAGTTAGAGACATTCGTGGCTCGACTTGGAGCTGCGTACTCCAACCCAGGCACATCTCGACTGGGAAGAAGCCAGTCCCAGGCCACAATGTTATTCTTGCCAGGCCAAGTTCCTTCGTTCATGTACTGCTTGCATGAAGCAGTGTTGGTGCGATCGTCAAGCATGGGATAGATCAGGAACTGGGCGAAGAGAGGGACAGGTAAGTTGCGATCGCGTGCCAAAAGTGCGGTTCCTGCAGCTAGACCGCCACCGGCTGACTTCAACACAGGGCGTCAGCATTTACTTATTCCAAAAGTATTAGGAATCAGACAAGAGTTTATTTCCTCTTTGAGCTTTGTGAGTAGTAGATCGGCGTACACGAGATAAAACAGGATAAGAGATGGGGTTGAAAGAAGAAAAGCCCGGATTTGCTTACGTGGCCAGCAATCATGATCCTACTGTTATTGATACCCAGCTTTGTGGAGTTCTCGGTGACCCATTTCAGACCTGCATAGCAATCTTCAACAGGAGCTGGATGGGGATGTTCGGGTGCTAGACGATATTCCACCGTGATGATAACAGCGTCGAGGGACTTGACCCATGGAAACATTCCTTGGACCATGAAGTGTCTCGTTGCCAAAATCATGCCGCCGCCATGGATGTAATAGATTGCATTCCGAGGGCCGCTTGCTGGAGTATTGGGCTTCACAATGGTGAGCTCGATGGTATTGCCATCAGGACCAGGAATTGTGAGGTCTTCGCGAGAAAGCGAAGGATCATCGTATTTTGCATCCCACATTGTCGTAAGCTTACGTCTATCGGCGATTGTCTCCTTCGTTGGGGGAGGTGGTGGACCGTTTGGCGGTAGGGCGTTGCTAGCCAAAAGGGTGCCCATCATCTCGGGGTCGTAAGGAGCCTTTGGAGTTGCCATCGTGTAGGCAGCTGAACATTGAACTTCTTCCACAAGAGACAACCGAAGATTGTAGATGGGGAGTTATTGTAGTGGCTCGTGGATGAGGCAGCTGCCCGATTTGTGATTGTTTCAATAGCCTATTCCACCGCTGACATCAAGATCAAGACTCTACTTTGAGGTCTCACTGAGTTAGTGAAGCCGTGAATCAGGGCCAAGTCCGAATTCAATACCAAGATGCGAAATCTCTGAATTATGAATCGTTTCGATGAAAGAGAGTATATATACTCCTAACTGAGGGGCACTTGCTGAGGAGTTTCTAGCCTACGTTAGGCTTCGGGCAGTCGGTACCTACCTCCCCTAGACTAGTGGCGACCAATACAGAAAGTCCCTACTTGCATGCACATGCCATTTTATACTCCTCCTCACACGCACGTTAGGAAATGGTCGATTGTAGGGCGAACTTCAGCCCTATCGCAATCATCTCTCGGTGCCATCCGGAGTTACAAAAGAAATGCGTGGCTATAGCTGCAAGTTACCGCAACCCCGCGCCTTCGGCAATCAAGTGCTTGCTCGCGCGACAAAACGCAGGAAACGGAAACAAACCCCGAAAACAAAACCGAGGAGCTTTCGAGACAAATGGACAACTGCACTTGAGCAGATGGGTCGCTACCCAGCGGTGAGAAAACCCCGAATGCGTCCATCTTACCGATTCCTCTTTGGGAATTTCATCCGCCAGTCTCAAATGACCAAGCCATCGCGAAATAAGCTCTTTGAGTACTAGCGCTGGTTCCGCAAAAGCTTGAGGTGGTGTGGTGTTGAAGGTCTGGATGACAGACCGTGCGAACTTCTCGTCACCAAACGTGCAGGTCACGAGCACTTTGAAAATAACACTCAGTAAGAGTCTTCATGTAGTATTCAAAAATCTCTTTAAAGACCTTTTCTGGCGAGGTTTACATCCATTAATCTTGCATTCTTCCGATTTCATAGGGTTTAGGATTCAACAATGTCATCACGTGCCTGGTCACCGAAATTCTCGACCCAGTGCCCAGCATTCGCATGGCAGACTTCCACAACTCCGGGACATTTCGGCCACGCATGCCTTCCAAACTACCCCCTTTCCAAGAGCTGATTGTGCCAGGCGGACTAGATAACCATGCTCCTCCCCTAATGCAGGCTCTGTCAAGAAGCATTTCCCGACTGTGCAGTATCTCCTCAAGATCTGAAATGGCGCCGGCATAGTAGCTGACGCGATGTCCTGGATGGTAAGGCGGGGGCGCAGACGACTGCGCTGCGGCCGAACATGAAGTGGTTGCTCAAAGGAGGGTGGGTGACAGCTGGGCATCTCGCTGGGGTTGGGTGCTGGACTCCACCTGACGGTTGCGTTTGTTGGGGTGGTGCGAGGGAATGGTACTGCGGTGGCCATTGCGTACGGGATGGCCATGCATACTGTCTCGACTGGCGATCCGTTTGCGAGGTTGAAAGATCTGACGGATGTGAAGATTGGGACGAGGCAACCATTGAAATCAAGTGATCGAGGAAATGGGCATCTTAGATGAGTTTTGGTATTTCTGCTTCGCTAATTCTGGATCTTCAGTCTTCTTCGCAGCCCCTGTATATGAAGAACGACGGCCCTGTCTGCTCAAAGACTTCAGATGAGTCGTCCCGCAAGCTGACACCCTCACTATCCACCGTACTGTCTTTCATGCCGCTCTCGTTATCAGACGAAAATGTTGTGCCGGGGACGTTCTTGATCGCTGGCGGAGGTGGCTTGATGAATCCCTTAATCTTCTTGACGAATAGGTTTTGTTTATTTTCTTCAGATACGTCCGAGTGTTGAGAATCCGACGACGTTGCGTTGTACTTGAGGCACCGGGAATCGTAATCTTGTTGAGCAACAACCTGCGCCGCCGCCATGAAGAGTTGGAAGTCCTGCGAGTCATCGATGGATTGGCTCCTGGATCTATAGGCGGCGGTGTTCTTGGCGGTGCTTGAATTGGGCCCCGAGGTTGGTACTTTGAGCTTCGAGAAATCGGAGGCTGCATGTTTGGGTATATAGGGTGTTGTCTTCGCTTTGGCCACCTGCGGCCGCTCTTCCTTTTTCTGTGGCTTGCTTGCCTTCTTCGGCTTCATGGAAAAATCGGTCCATCCATGTTTTGACTTCTCTGTAGCGGTTGCTGGAGGTGCAGATGTTGTCTCTTTGACCGAATTCTGTTTCCTCCGCTTTTTGTTGGCAGCCTTCTTATCTCCCACAGCGGCCTCCTTTTCCAGCTCTGATAGCATTTGCCTCAGAAGCGCTATCTTCTCTACATTCTCCAACTCGATTGGATCTTCGGTTTCTACTGGGGTCGATAGGGTGACAATTGCCGCCTTCTCACTTCGATATGCAGTTGCTACCTCAACTTTGGCCCAGCCTGAAGCTTCCTCCCCATATCGTTGATGGGACTCCACATGTCGACGATGGGAAGAGTGGTGTTTACTTCTGTCGTGGGCCCAGGGGTCAGAGAACTGAACCCACCTTGGGTCCTCGTACATCCGGTTGATGTGATGGCTTGCACCGGGCGAGGGGGTTGTTGTAGAGATTGTATTGGTTTTCGAAAATTGGTCATTAAACCGGCTGGTGACCTGAGCCATCTCGACAAGGACTCAGAGTAGACAGAGTGCTGACAGGTAGGATTCTCTGAAACGATGAATGAAGAGTAAAAATAGATCGATGAGGGGGGAGTAAGCTGATTATTTATTTGAGGAATGTTTTGCGACTTGACTCCCTTTAATCTCCACACATGTCAAAGAACGGACGGCGTAGAAAATTTCTTGTAAACTTTGAGTAAAAGGGAAAGTTTAAACAAATATGTCTCATCCCTCAAGAACAACGGATGCCAAGGATGTCATTATGACCCTGTCCCGCGCCGCCGTGCAAGCGCGAGTTGCCCAATCGTGGGATGCAGCAATTTTCGGATCAAGACCCAAGAAGAGTAAGCCAGACTTGACTATCTTAATTTCCGGTTAGCTAACGCTCCCAAATTTATGTTTGGAGGCGTGTAAGTGGGCCCAGACCAAATATTGGGATATCTTAAATTAGCAGATCACGATCCTACGCTTTCCCGATCGGGAAAGGGAGGCGTAAAACTGTCGAACCGAACCGGGATTCTAGATCCACGAATTTTACGAAACCTTCTTTTAGGGCTTCTTGGTGTCTTCTAGAGTGGACTGTCATCCCTAAAATAGATTCTTCTTGCGAGAAACGGAGTCTGGTTCCCCGCGAGGCGTTGTCTTGTTTCCTACTCGTGCCGCCGATAAGTCTGCACTGGGTTAGATCCCGGAACTCTAATTCTGGTAGGAATTTCTGGAAGAGTGGGTTTGTTGTTATGATCGACAGATTTGGATTGGACCAAAACCCCTGTTTTAGTCTAACCGTGTGCAGACTTATCGGCGGCACGAGTATGGCGACAACGTATTCGTACTTTTCAGCAGGTGACGACGGGCTGCTAAGTCTCTGGTATTTAGACTCCGTATCTGAATGGCCCGATGCTGATGGTTCAAGTGAGCAAGGACTTTCTGCTGCCAGCTTATGTTGACCTCACGCAGCTCGCTTCCCTGTAATCGTTGTTTACGATAAACATTGGAGTTCATCTATTTTTCTTTAGTTTCAACCCGGTTTTGTTTCATGCTGCCGCTGTGGATTACAAATTTTGAAACAAACTGTATGAAGAGTGGCCTAGAAAAGCGCCCGTCCGGACTTGTCGGCTATTAACATTCGGATATGAAAGTATAGCAGAAGCCTCATTGCGCTGGAGGCGTTTTTAGGCCTATTGCAGCATCAAATAATCTAACTTCTTATCTTTACCACGTGAAATTATGAGAAGCACAATTGAGGCGGTAAGCAGACTCTCGGCTGAGCTGAACTCACGAACTCGACAGCCAGCGCCACATGAGACATCCCCAGCTCGTACGAGCTCAATTGGCCAGTTGAAGGTGGGGTCAACGAAAATCCGGGGAGACAAGATCGGATCAGTTTCCTGAGCTTTCTCGACTCTCTAAATCTACTAATTGGCCAGTAAAATATCATAGGTAAATTGCAATGCGGTATTTGAATAAACAACGAACGATAAAAAAAAGGCTTTGACTATGGAATAAGGATTCCTGTAGGCAGAGCCAGCAGCTACTTCCTTCATAGTGAGAATTTGATCCACATTTCGACATCCTACGGCGAGGCCGCATTTTAGTCAAAAAATCGCGTATGGGATTTTTAGACGACTTTAATCGACAAACGCGCGCTCAACAGACGCCGTTACTTCGTCCCAAGACCCCTGCCTGGGAATTTGACCCAGAATAAAGTCGGATAGATACTGCCGCACAAATGCCCCTGTTTACCAAGACACCAGCGTGGAGACACCAGCGTGGAAGTTACTTCGTGCGGCGCTAAAATCTTCACGATTTACACTCCCTTTGGCTCTTTAGGCCTTGATGAACTATAAAGTTAGTGATTTCCAAGTTATCCAATTTGCCGCGCATGGTGTGTGCTATTTATGTCCTAGCGTCTAAGCCAAAGAGGGAAAGGAGGGAGATTTTCGCCGCGTCAAGTAACAGGTGCGCTTTAGTATCTCACTTGCTATTACCCCAGTTTAATGGTATGAAACTTTCCGGCAAGATGAAGATCTGCCGTTGAGCGTTCAGGCTCAGTCTCCATGCCAAAGGCGCGGGATTCGCGGCTCATCCTTCGAGTGGTCAGAATTTTGACAAACAAACAAACAAACAAAAGGACGGACGAACGAAAGAAATCTAGCCCAATATTCTGGTCGCGTGAGAAAAGTCTGTTTCGGTGGTCTTACACCGGCTCCTTGGAGCTATTCGAGATTTACGTCGCAAAGTACGCGCAACGGAAAGATGCTTGCAACGAATGACGAGCTTGACCAACAGATGAACAGCTTTCAAAACTATGCCTTTCGTTGAAGTTGCATTTAAGCCTCTCGGGCTCTGTGAACCCGAAGAAAGGGACAAAAGTCTTGTTTGAGGAATCAGTCTTTAACGAGAGAAACATGGGGTTATAGAGACCATCTAGCCCCATCCAGTGTACGAAATATTAAAATGTATCGAGCGATATGCAACAAAACAAATCATAAGTTCTTTGGGTACTGACTAGCTGGAAAACTACCGGCATCGCCGGCAGATAGGAGAGTTTTTGCGAAGAGCTTAACGTGATCCTTTCAGGAACTGACAGGAAGAGAGGCTGATGAGCAGGAGCCGCCGCTAGGTATCCTTCACTACTGAGCGAAACCGGAGAAGTTGGGTACAAAATAACTCATCGAAATGGAGATGTGACGCAATGCCAATGCAGGACAAGAGGAATGAGGATGAAAGGTTCAGATCCAAGGAGCAAATTTTGCTTTAGAAACGTAATGGGAGGATTAAATTTGGAGACAAGAATAAATGAAGTTGAGTATAGGATTAACTCATGTCCAAAGCAGTTGTGACGCAATACCAGTGCCGCAGAAGATGAATGAAGATGATAATTTCGGGCCCTAGACAGCAGAATTTTCTTTCGAAACGTAATGGTGGGATCTAATTTGGATACGAGAATAGATGAAGTTGGGTAAGATGATATCTGACGACACGCTCACGACGCCATCAGGTATATTGCTGGCCTATTGACTTTGAGAGGGTAAAATTCATCAGCCCTCAACTTTGACAACTAGGCAGTCCCTTCTAATCTCCTCTCGCACCTTCTTGAAAGGTCAGCCTAAAAGTCACATGACCCTCCAGCCTCTGTCACCACAACAAGTCAATCTACAGGAAGTTGAAGCAACAGCAGAGATAGGAGAAACTTTTGAGTGGAGTTTGAGGCCCTTATCCAAGCAAAAGCCTGGAAACAGAGGATGGCATAACGGTCACGTGGTACTATTTGAGCATCGCGTTGAAGGCAAAACAAAACTTCTCTCACCTCTCTCCCTTCCTCTCACGCCACACTAACCACATCAACAGTCGCCAAGATTGGGAAGGCAGCAAAGCCACTCATTTGAGCCTCTCCCAGAGTCATCCATGTTGACCTGATCACTTCGAGCTGTCAAGTTGACAAACCTCGGCCTTTTGAGGAATGGAAGATGCCTGCGCCACGCTTGGGGTGCGAAGAGTTTGCTGCACAGCCTGAAGTCCGCCTGAAGTCCGACCCGGGACCCCCATCGTTCGCAGGACAGCGGCTCCCGGTGGACCCGGATAGCGCTGCCAGACGCTGCCAGCAGGCTGGAGAAAGACGTCAGTGAGGGTCGCTCAGCCTTGCAACGTGCTGTCACTATGCGTTTGCCCCGCCATTTTCGTACTCGTTCTTTCATTCCTTCTCCGTGTCCGATGGCAATATCGCCAGTTTCTGGGTCCAGTTTGCCTTTGGGAATTGGCATCAGCGAGAGCAAGCGCCTCATCATGCGGAAAGCACACGGGATCCTGCGTCCTGACAAAGCGCTTTCTTCAATATCAATTTGCTCAGCTGTCAGCGTTGCTTTTGCTGCAATGGGCAAGTTCTGAGACGAGGGGCGGCTGACGTGCGTAAGGAGGCCGAATAATACATGTTCGATGGCCGGGAATCCACGGTCTCGGCGCAGTCATCCAGAGCTTATATTGCATTCTATCCTATCAGCCCCTCGTATTACCCCGCTAAACAGCGAGTGCTGCCTCCATTCACCCTATGGCTTAGATGTGTGGCGCGGCGGCCGACAATCATGCCGCATGTATAAAGCGTCTCATCCTCCCTCATCCCTATTATAACCTCATCTCCCTTCCAAACCACACACTTCGAAATATCAAAAGCAAGCACTTACAACACAATGTCGAACCAAGGCTATTACGACGGTGGTCAGGGAGGCCATCAACAACATAACCAGCAACATAGCCAATACCCTCCTCAGCCCAGCTACGGCGGCGCTCCTCCTCCACAACACCAGCAATACCCAGGTCAACCGCAATACCCTTCTCAACCCACCTACGGAGGCGCTCCTCCCCCACAACACCAGCAATACCCGGGCCAGCCTCAATATCCCTCTCAGCCAAATTACGGTCCCTCGCCTTCCCACTCCCCCGCTCCCTACGCACAACACGGCGCACCCTACCCAGGAGGCCACTCCCCCCAACCCCAATACGCAACTCCACAACCCCAATACGGCGACAACCGCCAAGGAGCCGGCGGTCCTCCAGGCTCCGGCTTCGAGGGCCCAGGACAAGATGGCGAGAAGGGACTGGGCGCGACCTTGCTCGGCGGAGCTAGCGGCGGATTCGTAGGACACAAAGCCGGCGGCGGAATGCTCGGAACAGTCATCGGCAGCGTCGTCGGAGCTATCGGAGCGAACGCTCTCGAGCACAAGCACAAGAAGCACAAGGACGAGAAGAAACACGAGCATCATGGATCGCAGCAGCAATACGGCGGCAGCGGTTATGGTGCCAGTAGCTACGGTGCGCCCTCGGCGATTGGCGGGTTATATCCTCAGCAGCATGGTGGCAAGCACAAGCACCACAAGAGACATGGCAGCCGAAGCAGAAGCCGTGGTGGTAGCTCTTCTTCGGACAGCGACTAAGTTTGTTTCGTGCTTCTTCTGGGTTAGGGAGTCGGTTTTGGTATGGGATGGATAGGTTACGGTTTCATGCTCGTTGGGCTATGCGATGCTCTTTGTTGAGCACTCTGCGAGTGCTTTAGCTATTATGAATAATAATGGAAAATACCTCTATTGCAACATGTTAGCCTTTTCATATTCCGGCCTCTTTCAAAGTGTTCCACTCGCTGTGACACATTCGCGTCCCACTTGCCTGCAGCAGCTTTCTCGAATTACTGCTCCAAAGGCCAATTTTATTCCAATATGTACATACAGCTATACTCCTGCCTCTTGAATGACCGCTAGTCGAGAGGAGCTGTGTGATTTACAGCTTCAGCGATAAACCCAAGGCAGTCTGCCCGTCACTCGAGCAGCCAATCAGTGCTAGGATACTGAACAACGAAACCTTTCTACATCGCCGGCACGTTAATTAAAGCCGCATACCCAGACTCGTCAAGCGGGGTCGGAATTAGTGCCAGAGAAATTGCGAACCCGTCGATGATGCCTGTGATGGCTAGCTCTGGTATCATATCTTAGCTGGGCTCATACTCGAAGGATGACGATGTTGATTTCGGCCTGCTTGTGCCTCTCTGCGATTGGTCCAGCGATGAACGTTTTTACCGGTGTGATGACTTCTTTGGAAACCCTCATCTTACGTACTTATGTACTTTGACTTGTCACAGCAAGGTACTTCTCAATGGGTGTATTTATTCTGAGCATGGGTGTAGACGATCTGGCACTGTGCTGTATACTGGATAAAAACGGAGTAAGTAGGGAGTACCTGGATGTGTTTGGGAGGCAGGACTGCAGGATGATGCTTCACGCGCCGTGAGACTTTCATAGGATTCTCGAAACAGGCGGTGATGAGGAACAAAGAGGACCAATGCGAGGGCGGAGGAACGGAGGTGTATTAATAGGGGGCAGGGGAAAGTAGTCTCTTGGTGTCAGGAATTCAGGTTTCGCACCCTCACAGGAAAAAGGGTCTGGTACAAGATCTTTCACTAGGGTATTCAAGTGAATGCGGATTTGGAAGGCATGCCTTGGAAATAGATACGGCGCTGGGAATGACTTGTTCCATTTGACTCGCCGCCACAGAGCTAGTACATAAACTGCTGCCCTCCCATCCCCCCAGCATCTCCATAACCGTAATAACCTTCTCCTCCCAGGCCAATCATCTCACGCTCCATCATTGCGCGGTCCATCATCTCGGCCTCCAACTCGCTTTCGTAGTCTTCAACGTAGGGTGATTGATAGTTGCCCATGGCCATGGGTCCATGGGCTTGAGGAGGTCCGTATGGCATTCGCTGGCGGTCCATGCGTTGAGGATTGAAGAGACTGCTTGCGGCTGAAGAACGCAGTGGTGACTGACCCAAGCCAGGAGCCATTCCTCCCATAGCTCCCATACCGCCAGCCATCCCCATGCCCATCCCCATGCCCATTCCGCCTCCCATCATCGCAGCTCTTCCTCCGAGAAGACGCTCTTGGGAGCCTAGGCCGCGGATGCCTAGTCCAAGCGACCCTCGACGGCGCCCGGATAGCTCGTCGTCTATGTAGGGCATTCTGGGGTCGAGTGACGGGGAGCCTCTGGATCCGTAGCCGCGGGTTGGCATGGGACCTCGAGGCATACCCTCAAGTCCGCCTCCAAGCCCGCCTCCAAGCCCGCTTCCTAAT
>QGMK01000837.1:0-16451 GCA_007825345.1 Lachnellula suecica
GCGGAAGGTGGTGCGGCCGGGGTTGGTGGAGGCGGAGGTGAGGAGGACGTGGTTTTTAAAGAGGGAGTAGCCCCAGCCCTGGTGGTGGGTTAGTAAATTTTCTATAGAGGGGATTCAAGGAGGAGGAAAGTTAACTTGAATTATGTCAACTAAGCAAGACAATTCATTGAAATACATAGAAATTCAAAGTGAGAAAATTTGAAAGAGCATTGAACAAAAAGAATGGCAAAACTTCAAAGAAAAGAAGATATTTACAGCAAAATCACTCCGGTCAGTCACAGCCCCATGGACCAGCACCTGCACCCTCTCCATAGCAGAAACCCCATCTCCAGTCGGGATGCTCGTCAACTGTCTATCATCCGACACCCGCGGCTTCGAGCCCTCCGTCTTGTTAGGAGCCATGATCTCGAATTGTAATTGTAAAAGCGTGAAGATGCGGATCGGAAAGCATCTCCACCTCCACGTTCAAGAAACAGTAGTAAGCATTGTACCTCGGGACTTTGAATTCGGGATGCCGATGCTGGTTATGCATGGGTGCCTGAGTTTTCTGCCTTGTCGCGTGGCGGTGCGCTGCTTTGTTGACTTCGCGTTCGCAGTAACCAGAAAACGAACATTTTCTCGCGACGATACTAACGATTCCAAAACGCCAAAATGAGGGTCGTGGAGGTTATCATAGATGTAAGTTACCCTTTCAAAGATTTATAGGAATATGCTAATGTGAATTAGGGCTTTAAATCGTACGCTGTGCGGACGGTGATTTCGGGATGGTAAACAAAACAAATGTCAGAAGATTGGGCCAATGCTGATGGGTGTGTAGGGACGAGAGCTTCAACTCGATTACGGGGCTTAACGGTAGTGGGAAATCGAATATTTTGGATTCGATATGTTTTGTTCTTGGTATTACGAATATGACAACCGTCCGCGCGCAGAATCTCCAGGTATATACAACCATCCTCCCTACCCCAAGCGGGCGTTCAGTCCTGACTTTTGCAATATTAGGATCTCATCTACAAGCGAGGACAAGCAGGAGTGACCAAAGCGAGCGTTACCATCGTATTCGACAACCGCGATAAGAAAAAGTCGCCCATCGGCTTCGAGGAATATGCCCAGATCAGCGTCACCCGGCAGATCGTGCTGGGCGGCACCAGCAAGTACCTCATCAACGGGCACCGCGCACAGCAGCAAACCGTGCAAAACCTCTTCCAGTCCGTGCAGCTCAACATCAATAACCCCAATTTCCTCATCATGCAAGGCCGCATTACCAAGGTGCTGAACATGAAGGCGGTGGAGATCCTGGCCATGATCGAGGAGGCGGCGGGCACGCGCATGTTTGAGGATAGGAGGGATAAGGCATTCAAGACGATGGCGAAGAAGGAGATGAAGGTGCAGGAGATTACGGAGTTGCTGCGCGAGGAGATCGAGCCGAAGTTGGAGAAGCTGAGGACGGAGAAGCGCGCGTTTTTGGATTTTCAACAGACGCAAAATGACCTGGAACGCCTTACCAGAGTGGTGGTTGCACACGATTACGTCAAGAACCAGGAGAAGCTTAAGCAGTCGGCAGGAGATCTCGAGTTGAAGAAGCAGAGAGCGAATGATTTGGAGGATAATGCTGTGAAGCTGAAGAATGAGATTGAAAATCTAGCTGAGGATGTCAAGAGAGTGAAGGCTCAGCGGGATAAAGAGCTGAAAAAAGGTGGCAAGGCGCAAGCTCTGGAGGAAGAAGTGAAGAAGCATTCCAATGAGTTGGTTCGGCTATCGACAGTGATGGATCTCAAGAAGTCGAGTATGGCTGAAGAGAAGGAACGAAAATACACGATCCAAAAGACTGTCAAGGAACTTGAGACTCTGTTGAAGCAGAAGACTAAGGTCTACGAGAAGATCCAGGCGCAGTACGACAATGCGAAGGAAGATTTGGAGAAGCAGAACCAGGAAGCGGAGACCAAGGAAGAACTTCTTCAGACTCTGCAGACTGGTGTAGCTTCAAAAGAAGGCCAGGAGAGTGGATACCAGGGCCAGCTCTCAGATGCACGGAATCGAGCCAGCGCTGCGTCAACAGAGCAAGAGCAGGCCAAGCTCAAAACGTCCCATCTCGAAAAGCGGATTAAGGAAGAGGAGCCACGAGCCAAGAAGGCCAAAGAGCAGAATGCTGGCCTCTTGAATGATCTCGAGGGTCTTCGATCACAAGCTCAGAAGCTCGAAAAAGAACTGGGCAAACTTGGATTCGAACCAGGGATGGAAGATGACATGTACAAGCAGGAATCTACTCTTCAGCAGACCATCCGGAAACTGCACCAGGAATCCGATGGTATGAAGCGAAAGGTTGCCAACATCGATTTCAACTACTCTGATCCTACGCCCAATTTTGACCGGTCAAAGGTCAAGGGCTTAGTTGCTCAATTGTTTACTCTGGACAAAGACCGGACGGAGGCTGGCACGGCGCTCGAGATTTGCGCCGGAGGTCGGTTATACAATGTCGTGGTCGATACTGAAGTTACTGGTACTCAGCTGCTTCAGAAGGGCAAGCTCAGAAAGCGTGTCACCATCATTCCTCTCAATAAGATCGCTGCATTCAGAGCATCTGCCGAGAAGATCGGTGCTGCGCAGAAGATTGCCCCCGGAAAAGTCGACTTAGCATTGTCCCTGATTGGTTACGATGATGAGGTTTCCACGGCCATGGACTATGTGTTTGGGAACACCCTGATTTGTGCCGATGCTGCTACAGCCAAGCGGGTTACCTTTGATCCCGCCGTTCGGATGAAGAGCATTACTCTCGAAGGCGATTCTTACGACCCATCTGGAACATTGTCTGGAGGAAGCTCACCAAACTCCAGCGGTGTGCTAGTCACTCTTCAGAAGCTCAATGAGCTCACGAAAGAACTTCGTGTGCAAGAACAAACCTTAGCGGAGCTCCAAGCCACAATGGCTAGAGAAAAGAAGAAGCTCGATCAAGCGAAGAAGATCAAGCAAGAGTTAGACCTCAAGTCTCATGAGATCAAACTTACCGAGGAGCAAATCGGAGGCAACTCATCTTCATCGATCATCCAGGAAGTTGAGAACATGAAGGCCAGCATTGTCCAATTAAAAACTGATCTGGTCGAGGCAAAGAAGCGTCAAGACGAGGCCAACAAGGACGTCAAGCGTATCGAGAAGGATATGAAGGACTTCGACAGCAACAAGGACGGAAAGCTTGTTGAGCTTCAGAGCTCGCTAGATGCACTGCGGAAGACCCTGACCAAGAATTCATCTTCGGTGAAGGTTCTGCAAAAGGAGCTTCAGGGTGCTCGTTTAGACTCTGAACAAGTGGGTGGTGATCTTGCTGCTGCTCAGGAGCAATTGCAAGATGTGGAGGTGACGATGAAGTCCCAAGAGGAAGAAATTGCTGGATTAATGTCTGAGCAGAAACAAGTCAAGGTTTGTGTTTCGTAATCTGCTGAATATGGCTTTGCTAATTCTTTCCAGGACCTACATGATGTGGCTCAAGCCCACCTCGATGATGAGCGGGCGAAACTGACTGGCTTTGATGACGAACTCCACTCCTTGGAACAAGCCTCGCGATCTAAATCATCCCGTATTACCGAAGAGAGTCTCGAGATGCAAAAGCTCGGTCATCAAATCGAGAAATTCCACAAGGAACAACAAGCCGCAGTTCAGACCGTCGCCCACATGGAAAAAGAGCACGAGTGGATTGCCGACGAGAAAGACAACTTCGGTCGTACAGGCACTCCTTACGATTTCAAGGGCCAAAACATCGCTGAATGCAAAGCCTCCCTGCGGAACCTCACAGAACGCTTCCAGGGCATGAAGAAGAAGATCAACCCCAAAGTCATGAACATGATCGACAGCGTAGAGAAGAAGGAGGTTGCGCTCAAGAACATGATGAAGACAGTGATCAGAGACAAGAAGAAGATCGAGGAAACAATCGTGACGCTGGATGAGTACAAGAAGAAGGCGCTGCAAGAAACATGGCAGAAAGTCAACGGAGACTTTGGCCAGATCTTCGCAGAGCTGCTACCTGGCAGTTACTGCAAACTCGACGCGCCAGAAGGCAAGACTATCAACGAAGGCCTCGAAGTAAAGGTACATCCACCAATCCCACTCCACTCATCACAATAATCCCAAAACTAACACCACACAGGTCTGCCTAGGCAAAGTCTGGAAACAATCCCTAACCGAGCTCTCCGGCGGCCAGCGCTCCCTCGTCGCCCTCTCCCTCATCATGGCCCTGCTGCAATTCAAGCCCGCGCCCATGTACATCCTGGACGAAGTCGACGCAGCCCTTGATCTCTCGCACACGCAGAACATAGGCCGCCTGATCAAGACGCGCTTCAAGGGCAGCCAGTTTATTGTTGTTAGTTTGAAGGATGGCATGTTTCAGAATGCGAATCGGATTTTCAGGACGAGGTTCTCGGAGGGCACTAGTGTGGTGCAGGCGCTGACGGCGGCGGATTTTGATAAGTGAAGTAGGTGTGGGTGTGTTGGGGTTTTGCATATATAGCATGTTTGGGTGCGGGAGTTTGGGGTGCGATGTTTGGTTTGGGGTTTGGTAATGTGATCTGGTATACGGAGGTTCGAATGGTGGGTACGGGATGGGGCTTGTAATGATTGTATGAACAGCAAATGCTATGAAGTCTTACCTATGGCGCGTGGTTGCTTCTGCGAGAATAAACAGGCAATTGTTCTTGGGCAAGTGCTCAGCGTTCATTATATATTTCCCAGTTTTAACGCAAGCGCAGATTTCCTTGCGGAAGGGGGCGAAAGAGAAGCTGGTGCATTCAACAACCCCTCAAATCATGACGGTAGAACGAGTACGAGTACTGAGCCGAGAGTCGTATACCGCATATTCATGGCTGTCCCGATTTGACTTGTCTTCTGTTTCGCGAAACTTGGATTGCAACTAGGGACCGGACCCGGGGACGCTGTACCTACTTCTCCTCTCATCAACTTGGCCCTTTTCAGATTCCCTTGGAATTGAACTCGGGTCGGTGCGGCAACTTTGGACGCAATTTGGAGGGCGTAGGCGGAGGAATTCTTGAATGGACTCAGCTATTTGTATTGCTGGGTCTCAACTGCAATTTCGCTTTTTGTAAAGGAAGTAGTAGAAAAGTAGGCGGACTAAGCAGACATTGTCTATTCGAGCAGTAAGCATTTACATATTTCAGGAGAATCTCGGACTGAGTAGCATTCCAAAAACGAGATCGAAACAAAAACCTCATTGTTTTCAGAACCGACGTAACTCTGCTCAAGAATGCCTGAATTAGAGGAATTATCCTCGTTCTCGGACCACTGGGTTCCGCGCAGGCATACGAGGATCTCTTGACATCTACCGCATTCACGCCGTCTTCCTCGGGAGGTCTTTAGTTTGCGGAGACTCCGCACTTCGGTAGATGGGTTGGTGCTAACGCGTAGATGGCGTTGGCTTGCTTGCATAACTAACGCGTGCTTGCTTTGTTAGAGATGGTGAAAAGAGCTATCTCTTAATTTCCGAACGTTCCGCGGAGCGGTTTATGGAGATACTGTATCACGTGTCGAAGTATACGAAGAGCGAAATGAGGCCTTGACTTTTGAGCTTCTACTCCTTGGCTTTGAATACTTGACGTTCAAATCAAGATTTTTTGCTGTCGGGTTCTTGAAAACAGGAGGGGTAGTTTGGGAAGTCATCAACCCTCGGAGATCTTAACGCCTTTGAAGAGAAAGAGACATTGAGCTGGCAGAAGACAAACTACGCAATTATGCATACGACGACGGGAACAAGATGCCTCCGATGAGGAGTAAAATCACGCTTGAATCTCGTGACTTTTATAGTCCTGGGCTGTAACTTGGCTACGGCTGTAGGGAAACGGCGTTTGAGTAGCTCTGGAATTGGTGGCAATAAGGCGGAGCTATTCTAGGTGTGTATACCACCACGTTGCGTGGCGTAACACGAATACCCAATGACTTGGAGGATTGACGGAAACCAGGAGCTTGCTCGTGAGAGAAGGTGTTTGGACAAAATGCAAGAGCGAACAGGCCATCAAGAACAGCAGCGTTTCTTGGCCAACCTAAACCTCCCAAACCTAATATCGCCTCCTTCCAAGTTGCAAACCTCCTTTCTTTTCATTTGTCTCAACAATGCTTCATATTTTCTATTTACAAATCATTCTCTTTAAGAAGTAGTCTTCTCGATTCCCCCCAACCTCTTCCCGTCCAACAGTCTGCATAATTTGGGCCAAATCTCCACACGAACTAACGCCTTCCCCCGCATTCTCGGCTGCAGCAAGCTTCCGCCCAGGCCGTATTCCGTATGGCCAAACGCCGCGAAGCAACTTCCACTTGACCGGCAACCCTGGCCATCCAATTCGAGCAGGTCAGGATTCGACTTTCAAGGGGTTGGTGGGTTGGTGGGTTGGTGCGCGAGTCGTGCGTTTCGAAGCGTCCTCTACGCAAGCATGCGCGCCCTCCATTGGCCACTGGAGCGCCATAATTCCGTTCCGTTGCTCCATGACGTGAGTATGCTTCTCACGGTCGAGACCAAACATTCGATACTTCCCTTTCTGAAACAATGAGGCCACTTTTGATGTTGGGCCATGAGCCTTCAGCAAGCTCTCAGCAACTACAAAACTCTCACCAGAAAGTTCAATGGGCAAAGAGCAAGTGCTCGGTGACTGGTCTGCCTTTAGCAGACATCGAGACCGTACCGTGCCACGGTAGTCGTCGCCATTGAAGCTGCCCATTAAAGTTCTAATTAGCACAAGTGTGGAGAAGAGAGCTAGATCTGGGAAGCCCCAGATCTGCACCCCAGTAAACTATCCTGGGCTCTCTACAGGCGCCGACCCAATCACTCCTGTACCTTTCTGGACAGCTCCTCTTCCGAACCCAAGCTCTGAAGAGAGCTTGTGTCTACCGGGATCGACTGATCGCCTGGTGCCTGTTAGCTTGCACATAATGGAGCGCCTCAGAAGGAATCCGGGGGTCCGACAGCTGGCAAGTGCGGAGAAGAGAGAGCTTAAGCTGCTACCAGTTGCTACATAATGAGACGAGAGCCCCAATAGACTCCGAAACCATATTCCATCTCCCATCATTAACCCTCTCTGCCCTTGTTGTCTTTCTCCGACCCAAGCCTTCATTTACTACACACCAATCACAATGGCAACAGATAATAACCGCCACAATGCCACCAATGGCAACCAGGACTATTTAGAGAAGGACTTCTCAAACAATAACGGCAACTATCACATGGATAACCCCAACACGAGCAACGGTGAAGCTTTGAACCGCATTCGGACAGCTGGCAGCATTTCTATCTCTCCTGAGCTCTTTGAGAAGCTATATCTCTCGCCTCAGAATGCTGTTAAAGGTGATCTACGAAAGACATTTGGTAACCCTACGCCTGTGTAAGTTATAAATCCTTCTAGCAACTCGAACGGAGCTGACCGAATGTAGTGCCCTCCTCGGTTTCTTGCTCTCTCTGTCACCGCTATCGTGTGACTTGATGGGCTGGAGAGGCGCAGGCGGCAATGGTGCTGCTGGAATGTAAGTTTCACTTGACTTGCTATTCGTTCATTGCAATTTCTAACCTATATTCAGTGGTTCATACTACTTCTTCGGTGGCTTACTCATGATGCTCGGTGGTTTCCTCGAGTTCATTCTGGGCAACACTTTCCCCTTCGTCGTTTTCACCTCGTTCGGTGCCTTCTGGCTCACATTCGCCGCCACCCTGCAGCCATTCTACTATGCCTACGGCTCGTATTCTACAACCGGCGTTGAAGCAGACGGTCTGGCTACTGTTGGATTTACCGCCTCCTTCGGATTCTTTTTGGTCTTCATGGGCGTCCTCTGCTTGATCTACCTGATCTGCTCCCTGCGTACCAACATGGTCTTTGTCGTCATCTTCTTCACCCTGGTCCTCGCTTTCGGTCTGCTCGCCGGTGCTTACTGGCAGAACGCCAAATACATTGGCAACGCGGACGCCGCTGCTGGGGCTCTCGCAGGCCGGTTACAGATCGCTGCTGGTGCTTGTACCTTCGTCACGAGTATGGCCGGTTGGTGGATCTTCTTTGCTATCATGCTCGCCGCCCTCGACTTCCCCTTCCAGATCCCCGTCGGCGACTTGAGCACCTTGATCAAGGGCGCGAGCGAGAAGCAGAAGGCCAAGGAGAACATGGTTTAAGTGCATTGAGCTGGTACTCTGTGGCCATGACTGGGATGATATGATGAGATGACCAGAACGGGAAACAAGGGAAGAGTCACAAATGATGGGAGGTAGGCAGGCAAAAGGAAGGGCATCTTTGGTCGATACCTCGTTGTCGAGACAGTGTATCAGTCACGTCTGTCTCGTCTCGATTTTGCATTTCCGCATGGCGTTTGAGAATACCATGAGCAATTTAATAAAAATTAATCTTTACACAGCATTAATGTCCTCCTTTACGCTCTCTCCCACACTCCTTTGATGATCACCAGACAACTCTGTCTCTCCTTTCCCAAAATACCACGTCCGCAACAGACCAATAGCAAGCACCATTTCATATCCCTTCACCCGCCGCGCTATGCAACGCCAGATCGCTCCTGCAGTCGAAGTGCAAACCTTATTCCTCGTGCCTCCCCTAGACTGAAAGGGGCAATCGCCCCGTTCTCTTCTCCTCTCGCTTGGAAGCTCACTACTGCCTTCGTTCTTCGCCGCCTGACTGCATTTACGGTATTTCATTCAAAATACGTCTTGCTGTTTGCATACGCTGTTGGTATGGGAACATTATAGATGTAGAATTCGAAAGCAACAGAAAATGTCATCTCAACGTAAGGAAAGGAGGCAAGGCGTATTTGAGTCTCAAGTTCTACTCATAATGCTAGCTACGCAATCCCACACAAATTTACAGCCCTTACGCTGGCGCTACATTGAAGAAACGGGTCCTATTGGAATTGCCGTTGTCGTTGACAGCCTGCCAGCTTGTTTCCTAATTCCCTTTTTAGTGTATGGCGAGAAGTCTGGACACACTTGACCCTCCTCACGATATCGACTCAGAGCGTGCCCCCGACCTGGATATTTGGAGTCTCTCATACAAGAAGAGCTGCAGTTCTCCTTCTGACATGCATTGTTGTCTTGTAGCAGGCGTGCGGCTCTTGTGAGCCGCACAATCGCCCCTTCCTAATTGTGGAAGCAATCGAGGGCGACCTATCCATTCTTATTGGTCGTGGCATGGAGAGCTACCTAATACTCACGAGACTCCTCCGGACTGAGTTTTGAGATAATCGGATTGGAAAAGAGTATTTGGATATTGTCGATGAAGCACTTGCTCTCGATAGCGTCTGTGATTTCATGCAGCGCAGTCATATAAGGGCAGCTCTATCCATGACATGAGGGTGAAGGTAAAATGTTTAGACTGAGTAGGTGTTCGCGCTTGCAGAGACGTAATCTTCTAGACCTGACAAGAAAACAAGCACAGAGATGAGGTAGATATCCCGGGAGGTTTTCGACAGTCGACACTTGTCCGAAAACCTGAGAGTCACAAAGTTGAAGCCCCTTAATCATGAGAGTGGTCTGGCACATCATCTCGAGTCACCAAACGAACGTAACGTGTATATAATCTTTATCGCATTGGTATCTTTACTTCCATGCATTTTGTTAATAGATAAGAAGGATGTATGCTGCGTGACTGTGCACACAAAAATCCGGAAATCCATCCGCCCCTCCCTTCATCAACAAGAGGTCTGGCTTCCCTGTCCCAAACCGCCCCGCTATGCTGGTATGCCAAACTCCTTCAAAAGCACCCCTGATGATACCAACCAAAGACAAAGATAAGGTCTTTTCATTTTCGCCGAAAAGGGAGACGACGATACATATCGGTGTATTTCTAGGACAAAGGAAAGAGGGCGTGCGGACGGCAGTGGTGCTATCTTAATGCTTGTGTATGTTCGTGGTCTCGTGGGGTATCTTCAAAGTTCATGCTGAATGGACTCGATCTCGGATCTGAACAGCCTGGCGTTGGCTTCCGACATCTGTAGGTTAAGTTAGACAGGAACCTAGGAGAGATAGAAATAAGCTTACCTTGAGGAGCATATTGATAGGTTTGGGTTCTTTATCACCTTCAAAAGCTGTGAAAAGTATTTGTACCGAGTTGTTGGATGGCTTGTCCGTGAACTCCATAGCTCGAACAATGATCGTATTCAGTACAACACGGTGGGTGTTTTCTTGGCGCATAATGAGACGTGCAACTCGGGAGACATTCGAGTTCTCGTCTTCGTCTTCCAGTCCAGATGCATCGAAAGAGCCTGGGATGACGGCTCCATCTTCATCAAAGCTTACGCAGGACTTTGGCACATTAATCTTCAGTGTTCCTACGCCTCGTTCTTTCCATCCAGTTTCTTTTGACTCGATAGCAAAGAGCTTAGCTCTCATTTGTAGAAGTGTTTGCTCTCCTGACTCTCCATCTTCGATATGTACTGTTTGATACATTAGCTTGGCGTCAACAGTAGGCCGGCACTGGATAGACACACCTTTCGTGATCTTGGAAGGCTTCTTCTTCTCCTCCACAGCTACATTGCCACCATCCTCGTCATCAGAGGCCGCGGCCCCATCACTATCGTCTTCGTCGCTGCCCTCATTGTCACTCTCAGGCGCCCCAAACGCCTTTGCCGGTTTTGTAGCGACAACATTTTCTTTGCCGGGGGCGGCAAAACTAGACAGTTTTGAGGCAGATCCCGAAGCAAATCCATTTCCTAAACGAGATCCAAAAACACTCCCACTACCCCCTCCTAGTCCGCCAAATCCAGAGCTAGTCCCGCTTCCAAAGCCTAAGCTTAACGATGGCTTCGCGTCGGATGATGCCGTAGAATCAAGAGAAGGTATTGTAGATGTAGAGCCTGGAGACTTTGCTCCCGCCAAAGCCCCGAAACCGGACACAGCGGGTTGAGAAGCCCCGCTACCAAAAACGCTGGGCTTTGATGCTCCAAGACTGCCAAACGGGGATGTGCTCGAGGAAGCAAGAGAAGCAAAACCAGAGCTTGCAAATGCGGATGAAGATGTTGGAGATTTGTCGCCGAAGCCACTCCCAAAAGTTGGCTTCTGTGAGGGTTCTGAGGATTTGAGGGTCGTATCAGGTACTGTAGAGGTAGGTTTAGGGGCATCTGTTGTTGTATCGGCTGTTGCCATGACCTGCATAAGACAGAATTAGTACTAGTCAGGTCGATTAGGGAAGTACAGAAATAGACTCACCTTTGCGTCTGCAGCAGCTTGTTCTGTTGCCTTTGTATAATCTTCCGAGGTGTCTCGAGGGCGTTTTTTCTCTGGCCCCGATCTCATGGTCCGACTGCCGTTCACCACGCCGCCGTCAGCAGCAGATCCTGGCGCGGGCTGGCTAATATCCTCCAGCTCTCTGGTGTCGTCGTCCTGATCTCGACCGCGCTTCTTCTTGGGCGACGATATCCGCTCTCTCATCTCCTCGTCCCGCGCGTCGGCGGGGTCTGCCTCGGGCGTGCTCTCCTTCGCCGTCTCCTCCATGGGCTTATCTCCTCCGCCGTGCTCGAGGTGGACAGGGTCCTGGACCTTGTGGGATGCAGGAAGAACTTTATCAGAGATGGTCGTGTGCTTCAATTCTTCGCTTGCAGCTGCAGTGGCAGGGTCATCCTTGGGGGTCTCTGTGCTTTGTTCGAAACGCTCCTCGGCCATTGTTCGCGCTGGCAGATGCTGGGGGGCTTCAATGACATCAGGTTGAGGGTCCATAGAGGGCGGCTGGTCAGAAATCGTGGAGGTATTTGGGTCTGCGTCTGCAGTAGAAGACATAGCGAGATTGCTCCCTTACTCGCATTCAAGAAGGTGTGCGTTGAGCCAGAGCAAATGCAGGTTGAAGATGTTGACTTTGGCTTTACAGTAGTGTTGGCGTGCCCCTCAAAAACGAAAGCAATTTACGCTCGACGTGTCGGCCGCCGGAGCGCGGCTTTGGCAGGACTTGATTCGAGGCTTGATTTAGCGCTAATAGACACTGTAACTTACTTCTACTTCATCAACAATTCTCATGCACATTCAATATATTATGAAGGGGAATTATCCAGCTCTTGTGGAACATCCTTCATTGAAGTATTCAGCATTTTTACAGCAGCAGCATCCCAGAACAAAGCAAGCCTCAGCAACTCGGACTGGTCGCATGCCTCTTTGATGATTATCAGCCTGGTCCCGCGCTCAGCCTTGTGACGCCCGCATGATTCAAAGTTCTGCAACAGCAGCCAAGTACTCGAACCCTAGGCATAGTCGGTCTCCTGTCACATAGAGTTTGATAGTATCAGCTGATCGTTCTTGTTTTGAGACGGGATTTCGAAATGGTAGTTTTATCACAAGTCCAGGCACTTTTACTCACTCACATCGGGTGGGACTTAACGAAGCTTTACATTCAAATCAGCATAGTATTCTAACTGTACTACAGATGCACCCCGAAAGATGGACTTCTTCAGCTTTGCACCCGAAATCAGGAACGAGACATATTCCCTCCTCGTCACCTCACCTGAACCTATCAAGATCTATTCCCCTCGCAAACACAGCGAAGTAAAGAAAATCGCCAACCCATCCAATTTCTGCCAGCTTCTCTGCGTCAACAAGCAGATGAACGCTGAATCGAGCTGCATGTTCTACGCTGTCAATACCTTTACCGTGGGTAACGGTATCTTTGGCTCCAGAACAGCGACCAACCTTCAGTATGTAAGCCCCACGAGCAGGGCCCTGAAATAAATTTTGATCGCGCAACTGACTTTGTAACCTTGCAGTGGCTTCCGAGAATTTCTCAGAAGAGTGCCGGCCAGTCACCTTGCCGGAATTATCAAGGTCAACATCGAAATCCACACTCGCAAAGACTCACCCTTGCCCACAATCCATTCTCCTCGCAGGACCTTGCCCAGCGATGCACATTTAGGAAACACGCAAGACGCAAAATCTCTACATTCCATCATCCGGGCCCTAACGAAGCACTTCACCGGCCTCAAGAAGCTCGATTTCCAATTGCATCCCGAAGTTGGTCATGGGCCTTCCCAAATCGAAGTTCCTTTTCTATCCGACGCTCAAGCTGTCACGCAGTTGACCAAGATGTTTGTGGCTCTGGCTAAGGCCGGCATCCCCTTTCAAATGTCTTATTGTAAGCATATTGACATGAGGAAAGCATTGGGAGCGCCTGAGTTCGCACCTTTCGTCACCAAAGGACTGCATTCTGAGAAGCCTCTTTGATGTCTCGCGGGTTATGGCACAACAAAAGTACGTTCTGAGACGCCTCCTTGATGTCTCGAAGGGCATGAAACATTGTAGGTACCCCGTGAAGGCTTTTCACACAAATAAAAGTACTTGGGTTACGAAGATCTTAGACAACACAAAAAGGGTGCTTCATATTGTGGGTAGGAACTCTACACTCCATTAGGGCGCCCGGCGCGGCATGATCTTAAAATTCTAAAGACCTTTTTCCAAATTTCCTACTTCAAGTGAGACGTTCCCAATGCCCACTCCCGGTCATTGAGACCAGGAATTGTTACATCAAGTCATAGACGACAGACTATTTCAATTTCACATTCTCGACACATTGCAAGTCAAGAACACGCGGATTTGTTCACCGTCCAGACCACCTAAACCTTACTCCATTTAGCCACTTCCTCTTTATGATCTCCACCTTGGGACTTTGGAATTGGGATTATTTTGGTGTCTCATAAAAACTGGGACGTTTCGAGAGCACGAAAAGTGATATGAGTGTATTCCAACGTCGGATAGGCAAAGTGTACGACGAATACCGCTTTATGCTTTTACTTTCGAAGCTTTTCATGTATTTGAGCTCAGCCCCTAGATCTTCTTCTTGCTTTTACTAGATCCGCCATGAGAGCATCGTTTTGAGGATGTTTGTACGTCACAAGTAGTGGGACGTTTCCAATGTGCTAAGAATATTTCAAAAGCTACTACGTCTGATATTGAAAGTGCGACATGTGTGGTGAATAATAGCGCTTGGTTTTGTATTACTGCTCTGCTATACTAAAGACCCAACCATTTGCTAAGCCGGGGAAATACACCACCCTTTGAAACTCCCTCAGCCATTGAGTAGAAAGGTTCGAAGCAACTGCCTACCAAGTATTCGTTGCAAGCGTTGACATTTTATATCACAATCTCTCTCATGATCATGGATTATACAATTGCCGTGCCACACAGTAATTTTATCTGTTATGTCTTCCCTGGCTTTTTCGTCTTCGTCGTCCACCAACATTTGCAACGCAGGGCGAAGAAACCTGGTCTGATGCCTCATCAACGAAAGCCTCTCCAAGTCTTTCAGACTGCTTAACAAATCCAGAATCTCAAACGACCCAACCAAATTGTGCGAGTCAGGCAGGAAGTCGGGATTGTGCGTCGTCCATGGAATAGATCGGGTCCATATATACCGTGTATCCAACCAGTTCACGCTCAAAGATGTCAGGTTAGGCATCTGCTCGGTGATTCTTCGCACCATGTCGACGGCATCTTTCCCATGGTTGACTTTTATGTTATAGTAGAGGACGAGTAAGGGGTTGATTCGTCGCCAGAGTCGGTTGTCCTGTGAAGAAAGTTAGCTTAACGGGTCTACGAGAACTGTCTCCATAACCGTGGGGCCTAGTGGGGCCTTGAGAAGGAACGGTAATCCAGGTTAGCTTACAAGGTTGATCAATATTATGGCCTTAGCAATTACAAGTAGGTGCTCAACAGGAACCCGCTCGAAAAAGCGATCGAGCCCATATAAGTTAGGATGTTTTGTAAGGCGGTCCCAGCCATGACCGAACACAAACGTATTGTCCTTGTAGAGATACTGGCTTGCTTCTTCGTAGAACTTCTGATTGACGCGCAGGAAATCTGTACGATGATTCATACGTTTACGACTCTTGTGGTCTCTGAAGATGTGGAAAACTTCGCCGGTTGGCATAACCATCTGCAGACGATCAGCGAACTTCCAAGAATCATTTCAGGATGAATTGCGATCCCAAGTGTTGTGTGAATTGGAGAACGAGGTGGTTGAACAAGACATTCTTGGTGCATTACCTCGTAGATCATATTGAGAACCTCAGCAGGCATTGTGAGGAGACCAAAAGGTGCTTCTTCCACCGGAATCGGCCGGATGTGCCATCGCCGGGGTAGTAAGGGTAAGAGATGTGCCATGGCCGGGATGGTAAGCGTAAGAGATGTACCGCTGTCAAGGATCTAAGTGATATGTGAAAGCGTTGTTGCAGTGGAGTGTTATGGATGTGAAGAACCGAGATCGAGTGCAAGGAATAGTATTTATGTGCACCATGGCGGAGAGGGAAGGCGCGACATTGTTATGGAGCTAGGTGATGTGTAAAGGGCGAGGGAGGTAGGGGCGAGTTGGTCAAAAGTTTAATGGCAGTAAGAGCATTCGGCATTGCCTATCTTGCCTCTTCGATTGGCAAAGCAGCTGGAGTGTTGATAATGTCTCCCCTCTTACGGAACATTTTGAAGAGTGCATTCCTAGGACAAAAGCGAACAAGAACTTCAATGGCCGCGTTACTTATTCGGACGGTCTGTACCGTGAACCACGGCGCATGCTCTTATCTACATGATGCTTCCGCAAGGTAGCGGCCATGATGGCTGAGAATCGCCGCACATGAATCATTGCTGAGTAGAGGATTTCGTCCAGTCTGACATGCCGACTTCGATGATCAGGGCAAAGCTTAATTACTGAATGTTGAAGGTTCGACATAATTGTAAAGGCAAGTGCTTCCCGACATCAGATCCTCGCCTGATAGTTACGGGCGCGGTCAGTCTAAAGTCAGGACTCTGCAGGTACTAGTGTCCGCGAAAATTGAATCCAACCCTTCCAGGATTGCAATAAAATTCGCGTTTTGCAGCATGTGCTATCCCATTGCACGAAAATAAGGCTTGGCTTCAAGCTGGGAAAACTGGAAACGATATTGTGAATTCGCTAGCCCCGTCGGCCAGAATCTCTAAAAGTACATCAGCGCCCATCAAATTCATCCATAATCATGCAAAGCCTCTCACGAGGCGAATTCCCATCAAAGTCGCCGATAATGCTCCCGGAACCAGTTTAGCTGATGAAGCATAAACATCCCAAACCGACGTAAAAAACGAAAAGCGGGTATACCGCAATGCCAACCCTATTCTTGACCACCCCACTGCCTCCTAGGATACTGACGCCTGCTGCTAAAGACCAGGCTACCAGAACCAGGTAGATCGGTATCCTGGGAATCATGTGTAGATTCAGGGCTGAGAGAAGCGCCGCAATGACAAGCGGGAACAGGGTGTAGCCAATAATGCAAACACTTTGAGCAAAAGAGCTATTTCAATGTCAGTAAATCCATCCAGAGTTCTGTTTTGCCTGCCAAGTGGGCTTTCTCACATATTGCCTCCCAGCAACTTAATCTGCATAGTAACCACCGCCTCCCCAATCCAAACCATAGCAAAAACGCCCGAAAACACCAAGCTCTTCTGCTCCCCATCCGCCCTAAAACTCAGCAAC
>QGMK01000838.1:0-16442 GCA_007825345.1 Lachnellula suecica
CAACACCCGCACCAGACCTCGAGATGGCGTCCCTCGCACACACCTCGCGCACACTGATGCGCTCGCGCGCCCTCACGCCTCTGCGGTCGCTGTCGACCTCTGCCGCCAAGGCCTCCACCAGCTCCTTCGACTCTCCCTTCAAGGGCTCAGCCAACGATGCCGGCTCCAAGATCCCCGACTTCTCGCACTACCGGAGTAAGCAGGGCTCGAATAGTAACCTGCTGTTCCAGTACTTTATGGTCGGTACCATGGGCGCGTTGACGGCTGCGGGCGCGAAGGCTACGGTTCAAGGTACGTTCTTCAGGTCCTTTGTAGAGCTTGGTACACGGGGGAGGAAGAGGAATTGAGGGCTGGAATAGATGGGAGAGGGCGTGATGAGGTGCTGGAAGCTTAATTGGGATGTATAGCTGACGTTTGATGTGTTGCCAGATTTCCTAGTCAACATGTCCGCCTCCGCAGACGTTTTGGCCATGGCCAAGGTCGAGGTTGACCTGTCTACCATCCCCGAGGGCAAGAACGTACGTAAAGCCATCAATTCGATACATATATGAAGGAGAAGAGGCACTGATCAGGGAACAGGTGCTCATCAAATGGCGAGGCAAGCCAGTCTTCATTCGCCACAGAACCGCGGATGAGATCAAGCAGGCAGAGAACGTCAAAGTTGAGACACTGCGAGACCCCCAAAAGGATGAGGACCGTGTCAAGAGACCAGAGTGGTTGATCATGGTTGGTACGTATTGCTCTATTAATCATACCAACTCCATCCTGTTTCTGGGAACCAAAACACTAACGAGAATATATAGGCGTCTGCACACATTTGGGATGCGTGCCCATCGGTGAAGCTGGTGACTTCGGAGGCTGGTTCTGCCCGTGCCACGGTTCCCACTACGATATTTCCGGCCGCATAAGAAAGGGACCTGCGCCGCTCAACCTCGAGATTCCGGAATACGATTTCCCTGAGGATATGTCGTTGGTCATTGGTTAATTTGTATATGATGAGGAAAGTGAGGGGTTTCGTTTGTTTGGAAGGGATGATAGATGGGGTGGAATTTGCGGCTTTGTAGAAGGGGTGAAGCCGTTGTACAAAAGATCCTCAAATGAAAGCATTGCAAAACAATTAGAGCATCTGGCCAAGCAGTGTTCTTGATTCAGACTATTTAGCATTATAGCCTATCGATGGCAAACTGGGTTACGATAGGAGACTGCTTCGACTGAGCCATCACTGATCGGATAAGTGGCAAGGCTAGGAACCGCGAGTGCGATTAATGTGCGTTTTCTATACACAGAGTCCTTCCACAGCATTGCGTATTTGTCTTTGAATAGACCCAGAATTTGGGCTTCACTCCAGCATGTTGACTTGATCCCACATATAAAAAGGGGCGAGGACAGAAAGCCTATATAGACCAAGTCGGTAGCTGAAGTCACCGCCTGGCGGATTTAAGTTCAATGGTGTCAGGACTGATTCGTATGACACGCAAAACAGCGTCCAGTTCGGAGGCATAGAAGCTCATGACGTGTGTTATCGCACGAGGAGGAGAGGAATGGTCCATATGAGGCTGAGGCTGCATACTGTTCCAGCTCCATCGCCATATCTGGGTACGCGCTTTTAGCCTATTGATCCCTGAGCAAGCTTGCATGAATCCTTTTCCAACCTCTTTCCCGCCCTTTTGTTTGGTAAACCATCCTTTCCGACCTAGAAAATCATCTTGGATTCACAAAAGGGCAATTTAGTGTTTCTTTGTGGTGGATATCATGGCGGATTACAACACTTCGCTGTGCGAACAGTGTAAGGACACCTTCCAGGCCACACAGTTACAAGTATTCGACCACTTCGATTTACATGTACAATTCCATACCAGGCCATGGAATTTGTTGGAACAGAAAGGTAGCGGCAATAGCTGTGGCTTTTGTTCATTCAGATAAATTGCCGGCTATATCAGGGATAGCTAAAAGCATCACCCAGCTAGTGAAAACCGAAAGATATATTGCTGGTCTATGGGAATCAAACCTCGCATTGTCTCTTCTTTGGTTGAGCATTGGACACACTGGGAGAACTGCCGAATACCAGGCACCGAGTTGGTCATGGGCGTCTATGAAACACAGCGTTGATATGGACTTGATTTTCCATGCCATCGAGCCCCCGAAAGTTGACATTGAAATACTCAAAGCAGAGGTGGTCCCCGTTATTGCCGGAGAAGCTACTGGACCGGTCACTAAAGGTATCTTACAAGTAAAAGGGAGTTTATGCAAGGCTTATTATACCTTTGAAGTATCCAGGGATTTGAGAGGGCCACTAACTTCAAGCTTCTACCGCCGAAGAAGAGAAGGCCACCAGGGCCATCAAGAATTCTACCCATTGAACCCACTCTACGTACACGGCTGTTTGGTTCTCAGTAGCACGGGACTTGCATCTGCGTATCCGGCAGGGGTTAGGTTTGATGAAAAGCCAAAGAAACATCAAAACGTTTATTGTTTGAAAGTTGCGACTTGCCCAAAACACTATCCTTGGGGTGATCGAGAGCTCAGCAGTGGCTTGATACTGTCACCTACTGGCATCAAAGGCCAATTTATTCGAATGGGTTATTTTGAGTTGGTGCCACGGATGATGCGTAGATCTTGGAGAGCTTGTGTAGGAAGATCATGAAAAGAATTGGTGAGTAGCCGTGCCACACTTGAAGCTGAGCTATTTGAAAACGACAACATTGATCCGAAGTTCTACGAAAGTCGCGATGGCAACATGTATACTATTTCTATAGTATAGATAGAGTGTAGCTGGTGCAAAGGCGCTGCAGGGGGGTTTGGCTGCGAGGATGCGAGTCGCTTGGCATGGCGAGTAACGTGGTTGGCACCTGGCAGTGTGATGCAGAGAATAATGGGCGGAATATTTGGTGAACTTGCATGATGGCATCAAACTTTTGTGGTCTGAGTATCTGTGGACAGTACCCCAAGCGTGAGTCCTTACATCATGCTTGCATTAAGTTGCATATTAACAGAATGATAGGCTAGGTTGTGTGGAAGGATGCGTCAGAAGACTATGAACATGAGTTCATAATGAAAAATGGGGATGGGGATAGTGATGGGAAGAGCTATGTGCAAATGAAAGAACATTGGGTCCATTTGGACAACTCTGGATCTTGGGCTAGCATCAAGGAATGGGAGATTTTTGCTGTTAGGATGAGGAGGTTTGCTAAGCAGCCTCCTGAACTCACTCGTTCGAATGTTAGGATTCAAGATATTTGTAAGCGACGCTCAACGGGCCTGCTGTTCCGGCCGGTCTTTCACGGTGTTTCTTGGGTCGAGATTTAGTGAGCGAGGGAGGTGTGGTCTGACTTAAATGGATTTTCCTCTCGGATCCATCTTGCCGCCAAATGGGAAGGTTACTCACTTCGTGACAATACTTTTGAACAAGCATATCTTACCAAGCTCCGAAACGGCTCAGACACTTATGCAAGGTCAGATGATGTCTTCATCAACGTCCCATTTTCTATAAAGCCCTGTACAGACAATGCCTTACATATCTAGCCCATTATATTACAAGCATCAGCTTTAACTAGCTTCGCTCATCAGTGCCCATGTCCATCATCCTGCTCACCCCGCTGTTCTGGATCAAGCTTAATGAGCGCTGCAGATAATGTTAGTATGTTACTTCATAGGAATACTCCTGAGGAAGGGGGCCAAAATCCCGTAGGGTACTCTGAAATAATGGTCAAAACAAGGAGAAATTGTGACTTACTGTCTATCCTCATGATCGAAATACAAGCCTCAACCGCAGACTTCAACTGCCGAATCTTGCTCATGCTCGGCTCCAAAACACCAGCCTTGATCTGATCCACAACTTTGCCCTTAGTCAGATCCAGGCCGTAGTTCTTGTAGTTCTTCTTCTTGGCGATGGTCTTCTCGTCCTCGTTGGCGTCGCCTTCTTGGATACGTTGGGAGAGTGCGTGGCGGGATCGCAGTTGAGCTACGAGTTCGGATGAGTCTTTAGCGGCATTGACGGCGAGGGTTTTGGGAATGGTGAGGAGGGCTTGTGCGAACTCGCCAATCGCGAGCTGCTCTCGGGAGCCGACGGTACCGGCGAACTCTTCGAGGTAGATGTGAAGGGCAGTCTCGACTGCTCCACCACCGGGAACGATGCTGCCACTCTCCAGGGTTCGCTTGACAGCGCAAAGGGAGTCGTGAACGGATCTCTCCATCTCGTCGAGTTGGTAATCGTTGGGTCCTCTGAGGATGATTGATGCAGAGGTGTGGACTTTGGTGCCCTTTACCAGGATACATTCATCATCTGAGATTCTCTCTTGGACAACCTCCTCGGCGTGTCCTAACGATGAAGCCTCGAACTTTTCGTCACCATTCAAGTCTGACAGAGAGCTGATCAGAGTAGCACCAGTCGCCTTGGCTATTCTTCGGAGGTCCTCCTTTTTGCATCTTCGGACGGCCATGGCTCCCTTCTCAATGAAAAGCTTCAGAACCAAATCATCGATACCCTTCGTAGTCAGAACAACATTTGCTCCAGCCTTAAGAATCATCTCAACTCTGTCCATCACCATTCCTGCCTCACGTTGTCTGATTTGCTCCAGTTGTTGAGGGTCGTCAATTGTAATGTGGACTCCGAGCTTCATTCTCTCCTTTTGCAGGTTCATGTCGAGAACGGCGATCTTTGCATCGGTAACCTTTGTCTTCATGGCCTGCGAAGCGACTGTGCAATTTAATGCGTAACCCTTGACTAGGATAGACTCTAAAGCTCCCTTTCCGTGTGCCTTCAGGATGTTGACCGCCTTCACTGGGTATTTTACCTCCCCTCTAGTGTTCGTTGACTTTACTGCTTGCATCGCATCAACAACCATATTGGCGAAGAAGTCTGAGTCTGAGCCGATAATCTTGCTTGACATGGAGGTTTTGGCGATGCTGATGAGAGACTCGCGGCCTAGCTGATCCACCTTCACGCTAATGTTCTCGTTCATGTATTTGACAGCTTCGCGGAGAGCCAGACGGTAGCCAGTGATGATAGTCGTAGGGTGTATTCTGTTCTTCATGAGTTCGTTCGCTCTGCGCAGGAGCTCTGCAGCGATGATAACGACTGAGGTTGTTCCATCTCCAACTTCCTTATCCTGTTGTTGTGCTAATTCCACCAAGATCTTGCCCGCTGGGTGTTCGACATCGAGTAAGCTGAGAATGGTTGCGCCATCGTTCGTAACCGTGACATCCTGCGAAAAATTAGCTTGTTGTTGCCTCTTTTGAGGTTATTGAGCCTACTCCTATGTCATCCACCATCATCTTATCGAGACCGCTGGGTCCAAATGAGCTCTTAACGACATTTGCGATAGCCTGAGTAGCAAGAACTGTTATGAATGTTAGTTTGCTTCCATGCTATAAAGCTGGAAGCTCATACCATTCTGATCGCGAATATCTGAACCACTGATTTTCTGGCCGCCGAGGACTACCTTCGTTAGCTATAAAATCACAAGGTTGTTCCGAATAGACCTTACACAGAGTTCCGGCATTTCGCGGTTGTTCGAAAAGGGATCCCATCTTGATGTGTTGGTGTTGATTCTTGTTGGTTGTCAAATCGCAGCTTCCAAATCCAAATATTTCTCCAGCTGCCCACTAGCGCAGGGCAGGAACGTTCGCGACGAACATGGGTGGACGCGCCTTCTACTGTACGGGTGCCGACCAAAGACAGCTCCAAGAACACCACCCAAAAAGTGAGTAACTATTCGGTAGTCTTTAAAAATGCTAGATTAATTGTATTATCAATTACTGTAATCCTGTGACACATTAAAAAATCATCAATATATTGAGGACAGCCGCTTTTTCGCATACCGTAGAGGCGCCTTGATGACAAATCACGTGACGCTAACATTGTCTTTCCGACGTCCAAGATGATTTCACTCCTTTGGGGAAGGCTTTCTCGCTCTATTATGCGTAAGTATAAGATATCATACTTACTGTCTTGATGGCATCAAGCCATCGAGGTTATAACCGTCTCTGTATTCAAATAGGTTTCGCCTGAGAGCCAATTCGAGCCCGGAGTACCAGTAAAATTAATGATTGATTCATGGAAACTCTTCTTACCGTATTACTCACTGGGAATATAATACAATTATCTTTGACTTGCTCTTCAACTTCAAATCCTGGCTTAAAGGGGTCAGGGGCGAGCGTTCTGTAGTCGGAAAGTGTTCCAACACTTTCTTTTCAAAAGTTACTTTGTAAAACGATAATTGAATGTCTCGCGTCTTGTGAGAGATTCAAATGGTATCTACTTAAGTAGTGAATGCTGCCAGAATGATTCCATAGACACATGAGGTCGGTTTAGAATGAATATACCAGCTTCTAAACTCACCCACCCCGCTATTTAGCGCCCTTTAAGCGAACTACAGGCTTGCTCCCCGCCGTTGTATATTTGATCCAGTCACAAATTTGAGCCACGGCTTTCCTAACTTAACGCGCCCTCAAAACAATCGCAATCATGGCGGATAATCCAGCAGAGCCCTCCAAGAGCGCCTTGAAAAAGGCAGAAAAGCAAGCCAAACAAGCCGCAGAAAAGGCCGCGAAAGCAGCAAAACAAGCTGCCCTTCCGCTTGTGGGAGGAAAGAAAGCAGACGACATAATTGGTATGACGGTCTCAAAGGCGGATAACTTCTCGGCGTGGTATCAGGAAGTCGTTTTGAAAGCAGAGATGGTCGAGTACTACAATGAGATTTCCGGATTCTTCATCTTGCGCCCAGCCTCGATGTTCGTGTGGAATACGATTCGCAAGTGGTTCCAGGAGCAGATCGAGACGTTGGATGTGGAGGAGGCTAGTTTCCCTTCATTACTCTCGTCTAAATCGCTAGAGAAGGAGAAGGAACATGTTGAGGGATTTGCTCCTGAACTTGCTTGGGTCACGAAGGCGTAAGTCTCAAGCCCTTGTTTACCTCGATTTAATTCTAACAAATTATAGCGGAGACAAAGACCTCGAGAACCCCGTCGCCCTGCGCCCTACATCCGAAGCCATCATGTACCCATACTACTCCAAGTGGATTCGAAGCCATCGAGACCTTCCCCTCCGCCTCAACCAATGGAACAGTGTTGTGCGGTGGGAATCGAAGCAAACAACTCCCTTCTTGCGAGCCAGAGAGTTTTTATGGCAGGAAGGACATACTGCGCATTTGACCGAAGAACTGGCTGGTGAAGAGGTTCTACAAATTCTCGAGTTTTACGCTGGAGTTTATGAACAATTACTTGCGGTTCCAGTCGTCCGAGGCCGAAAGACTGAGAAGGAGAAGTTCGCTGGAGGATACTATACCACCACCGTCGAAGGTTATATCCCATCCAATGGACGTGGTGTTCAAGGCGGAACATCTCATTGTTTGGGTCAGAACTTCAGTAAGATGTACGATGTCAAAGTCGAGGATCCCACTCCAAAGGAAGGCGAGAAGGCTGGTCATATCCACGTCTGGCAAAACTCCTGGGGCCTTTCGACGCGTGTTATTGGTGTCATGGTTATGATCCACGGCGACGACAAAGGTCTTGTTCTTCCCCCAAGAGTCTCCAAGTTGCAAGTGATCATGGTTCCTGTCGGCATCAACAAGAGCACTTCGAAGGAGGACAAGGAGAAGCACTACGACGAAATGCAAACCTTCAAGAATACCCTCAAGAAGGTAGGCGTCCGAGCTGACTACGATACCCGCGATGGCTACACCCCAGCCTGGAAGTTCAACGACTGGGAGCTGAAAGGCGTTCCCCTCCGCCTCGAATACGGCCCTAAAGACGCCGCCAAATCGGTAGTCTCCTTCGCGCGCCGCGACACTGGAGAGAAAGGCACCATCGAGATCGCGTCCCTCACCACCGAAATCCCCGCCCTCCTCGAGAAGATCCAAAGCGACATGTACAACAAAGCCGAAGCCTCATTCCGCTCCCACCGCATCAACATCACTAACTGGGACGAGGTTGTTCCTGCCTTGGACGCAAGGAACGTGGTCCTGATTCCCCACTGCCTGGCCGAGAAGTGCGAGGATAAGATCAAGGACTTGACTACTGGAAACCAGGAGGAGGCGGCGGGACCGGCGGACGCGAAGGCTCCTTCCATGGGTATGAAGAGTCTGTGTATTCCTTTCGAGCAACCGGAGGGTATCGAGAAGGGCACGACGAAGTGTCTGAATCCGGAGTGTGGCGCGTTGGCCGAAAAGTGGTGCATGTTTGGCAGGAGTTATTGAGTGTGGTTTCTTTTTTTGCTGAGGCCTTATTCGGGTGCAGCTTCCTCTTCTGCTGCTACACGTATGTAGCTTTACATGAGACCAATGAAGAAAGATGACATGACACCAACTGAAGGCTCTTTCCGTTTGGAAAAAAGTTTTGTGCGTTCTCGCCACCGCATATATTTTCCCCCAGCGGGACAGCGACACACTACATATTTTATCATGTTCTTGGGAAGTTTGAATTCACTTATACTATGCACAGGTCAATACTTCTTAGGCTTATATTTCACTCCTTCTTTAACCTCACAAGCGCCTGTATAACCACTCGCGAGATTTCGCTTTTGCAGGACAATTGGCTTTCCTGAAAACCCCAACACAAAGCTTGAACATCGGGGCAAAGTCTTGCATATCATCCCAGCTCACAGTCACTCTGTTCCTTAACAAGCCGCAAATTCACGTGCTATACGAACTTCTGTTCTGCAAACTCAGTTGTCAATTGGCACTTCGGCCAAAATATGGGCACTTCACGGCATGTGTACTCCTGGCCAAAGTGCAACCTCCAACCAAAATTTCCCATACGGCAAAGTTTGTCATAGCAGTAGAAGTCGATCCCGCAGTATCGAAAGTTCATTTAAGGGGGTGCGTAAGAAGTAAATGAGAGCGACGGATGAACGCTTTCAGAGCCATGGCAAGTAATGATTAACTCGTTCCTCATTCGAGTGTTATCAAAGTCGGCTTTGCCCTCTGCACATGTTCAGATAATTCGTCCTTATACGAGAGTCTTCTGAAGAGTCCAATGCGTCGAAAAGTTCCCTTGCCCGTAGAGTGAAGGAGTAATCCTTCCATTCCCCGGGGTCTTATTCCGTAAGAAAACACTCCTTGTTGGATTACGAGGGGGAGGATTGCAAAACCGGCGACTAAGCCGCGTATATCAAGCCCACGATCTATTTCGACGTAGATTGGAGTGTTGCTGGAGCGTAGGAAGAATCGAACGAATCTCCTTGTTGAATACAACTCTTCATAGGCCGAATCTGGCTCCTCTTTTTTGGCACCCTCTTCAACGCCGAGCTTGATGAGTCTACCGATGCACATAAGGCTTGGCCATAAATCTGTTGCCGCTCCTAAAGCAACAGGTTTGCAGTCATCAGACATAAAAACGTAGGCAATTGGAGTTTACCTCCAGTTTTTGGTCCGCACAGCTTCATATAGAACCTTGCTGGAGAAATGCACTGGGCCATCGTAAGAAGCCCAGTGCCAGGTTGGGGCTCGAATTGGGGGGCTTCGTTGGCATAAGCTTGATTGAGCATCTCACATCAGTGATTCGGGAAGCGTGTCACTCAACAAGCCATGTTGGTAGACGTCATTGGTAATCTCGGCCATGATTTGTCCAATGCCCTTGATGGCCTTGATTTTATCCTTTTCAGGGAAAGTGAGTGAAGATTTACAATAGTGCTCCATTGTTACACACCATCGCTCCTGAACGTCTGAAGAGGGCTTTGAGTAAATGCTGTCACCCCCTTTCGATACTTTGTTGCTCTTTAGAAGATCATAGGAATGGATTAACATCCAAAATGGATGTTCAGGAGTCCAAGTAGAAAGTTTCTCAGGATCAGGATGCATGTCGTTGGCAGCCATCTCTGAACACTGCCATAACACTTCAGCTTCATTAAATGACAGCATTCGAGGACTAAGAACATACTCCTGGATAACCCAGCCACGTTTCATCAATGGTCTTTGATGTAGTCGAATTACGGCTGTTTCCACCTCCATTGTCTGTTGTTGGTAGCAGGTGCCGACCAATCGGTACTCTTTCATGTCATCATGAATAGTTGGGCGCCAGCTTATAGATATGGAAGGGCACTTTCTAGCATCTTTGGCAGTGAATAACCCCTGGCTTGTGCCCAATGCATGGGCAGCTCCAATATTGATCAGGCTGTTGGAGTACACTTGGCCCATCCTAGCCGCCTCATGCTCCCAGTCGGCTATTGATTCTGAATCTGAGCCCTGGATAATGCAATAGCAATCTATCCATAGGTACTATATACCCAATCGGCGAGTCGTGACTATTGTTTCTTGAAAAGTGAGCGGGAATGCCGTGAGGGGTACCCCCTGAAGTAGCTGTGGCATTGTTTCTGTCGATATAACCCAGAAAGGGTCCTTGCCCCAGCAATGGCTCAAGGTAGCATATCAGCCTAGTTTTTGCTCGTTCGAGTTGCATTGAAGACGGATCTGGTCTTCAGAAATGTAGAGCAATCTTGTAGGATACCAATCCTTCTCGGCAGATTTTGAACAGCTGGAATGCAGCTCCCGGCACCGCATAAGCCATTCCTTCGCAAGCTCAGCTACACTTGTGTCGCCCGTCCAGCTCTGCGACGAAGAAATATCCGCAAGGCTGTGAAGCCGTGTCCACGACCCAGCTTCGCATACTTCAAACTGAGAGTGGTTAAACCCGAGGGTATAAGATTTCTGGGATTTGCGGTGAAGACAATATTTCCAAACTTCAAACCCTCAAGCTGTAGCCCTCTCAGGGCTTTTTAACTTCAAAGTTAGACAAAGCCAGCATCCTTGCGCAACAGCGCGAGAGAAGTCCTCGTAGGACTGGTGATGAGAACGGGGATATTCAGTTTCAAACCAATTTATTCCTCCCCTCTCGGCCCACCATTCGGTCCACCATTCATAGGAACAATCAGCAAAGATAGAACGGCAAACATCGCACAAGAATCCTTCCCGAGCGACCTCCATTGGGAGACAGAATACACAACGACAAGACGACGCATGTAAATATGCTAGCGGGTGGCAGCCTGACCAGTCCAACGCACTTGAACGCTTCGTTGCAGCTTCGGTGTGATCACACGACAGATAAGAACTCTTCGCGGACGTAAGACTTCAGCCCCGCCATAAGCTGAAGTCCGATTACACACAGCCTTGCTGCTGCCTAAGCACATACATGCACGCCAGGTCAACTAACCCGTTTGGGAGGGAAACTAATACTTGCAAGAATGTACGGCCATAAAAAGGTGTAGAAGAAGAAGAAGCCGTCCCAACACGGCGAAGGAAAGAAGTAGGTGCATTTTAGTGGCAACTTACATAACAGGTTTTTGAACTCCATCTCCTTCCTTCCCAAAGCATACACCTACTTCTTTTCCAGCAAGAATTCATTAAGAGCGGCTTCCTTAAAGAGCCAACTCTTCCTGCTTAGTACACCCATCGCGACACCTTTTCAGAAGGAGCTCCCTCCAAGCAAACATCCAGCTTCAGATATTGTCCAGCTTAAAACTTCCGACCCCCTCTTCCAAACATCCCTTCCCCCTCATGCCCTGAAAATTCCAAGAGACGTAAACATATAACCGTAGATACCGTCTGGTTTGTGACCGAGAAATCATAAGAAAGGATGTCGGGCAAATGCGTCGCCGCTGGAATCAAAAACTTATTCTCAATGGATGGCATCACACCTACCACCTCATCATCAAACATATAGATCGAGAAAAAAAA
Source organism: Lachnellula suecica (assembly GCA_007825345.1). NCBI lineage: Eukaryota > Fungi > Ascomycota > Leotiomycetes > Helotiales > Lachnaceae > Lachnellula > Lachnellula suecica. The sequence goes on from QGMK01000838.1 coordinate 11,670, forward strand.
GTTCAATGATCTATTAAGAAAGCCCATGCATACACAGGCTACTAATCCTCAAATAAAGACACCGCATCCCTTCCCCCTTCCCCCGCCCCGTGCGTTCGTCCGTCTAGAAGAGAAAATGGGAATCATGTTTTGACTTTTCGCCTGCTTGCTTGAATCTGCTCCCCTCCCCTTTCTACCCTTAGCCTAATAGCTATAAACGAACGGCATTCTTTCTTTGCTGCCTTTTTGTACAGTGAGTGTTGTGTTGTGGTGGCGTTTGGGTATCGCTCATCGGTCTGGCTCAGACGAAATCGGCTGAGTAGGAGAAGCCGCGGAATTCTTCTTGCATGGCCTGAGATAGTACTGTGGGTGTGTTAGTAAAGAAACTTATTATATGTTGAAAGAAGGAATGTGGCTTACCTGACTGTACGGGCGTCAACACTGGAGTGACGCTGGTGAACTCGGAATCGAAATTGCTGGTATCCGTAGCGCTTGCAATGGCAGGCTGGAAAGGCGGCTGGATTCTCTTGTGATAGACATCATCCCAATTGATGTTTCTGAAAAAGGGCTGACTCATGATCTCCTGGGCGTCCGTTGGTCCGCTCCCCAGGCGCTGCTCGGGCTCTCGGGTGAGGAGCTTTTGCAGAATCGATACCGAGTCGCGGGGCATGTGAATTGGGTATAGCGGCTCATCCGCAAGAATCGCATCGTAGATTTCGTCCTCGTCCTCACCTCGGAAGGGGGATTGTTGAAGCAGCATTTGGTAGATGAGAACGCCGAATGCCCACCAGTCGACAGCGCGGCCGTATTTCTTGTCCAGCAAGATCTTTCAAGGTTAGCTTATGTGCGCCCAAATTCATAAAAGCTACATACCTCGGGAGCCATAAACTCAGGTGTACCACAGAAAGTACTTGTCGTCGATCCGTACCACATATCTTCCTTGCAAAGACCGTAATCTGCAACCTTGATATGTCCATCTAGCGTCAACATAATGTTGTCCAGCTTCAAATCACGATATATAACACCATTTTCATGGAAATACTTCAAGGCCAAGCAGACCTCTGCAGCATAGAATCTACGATAATTAGTATACCCTTACAGCTGCAAAAGGGCTAGGTAACTTACTGTGCACGCTTCGTTCCAAATTGACCACGCTGAATATGCAACATAAGATCTCCACCACTGATGTACTCCATAACGAAATAAACTCTCGTTTCCGTTTGGAAACAGGCATGGAGATTAAGTAAGAACGGGTGACGTTCCTTGTTGGCAATCAACAACACTCTCTTTTCAGACCGAACACTTTCAACTTCATCGTTCTCGATAATGAACTCCTTCTTCAAAACTTTGATGGCATAGAGCTGCTTTGTCTGTTTCGTCTCTGCAAGCATGACTTTACCAAAGTTGCCCTTACCAAGGACAGCAAGGAAATTGAAATGATCAAGACCAATGCGGCGCCCGCTGCCAGCCTCGTTTGCTGCTGGTGCTGCTTTGCGAGGAATGACGGCAGCCGACTGGGGGGACTGTGGCGGCTCGGGCTTGACTGGAGCAGGCGCACCGTACAGTGTAGCGGATGGCGATTGTAGAGGAGCCTGCAATGGAGGTTGCTGTGCGAGGGGTTGGGTAGGGTAGTTATTGACTTGTGCATAGGCAGCTGGGTTATAGCTTGGTTGGGTAGGAGGTTGCGGCTTCGGGGGAGCGCCGTATCCAGAATCTTCCGGATGAGTATCAAGACGAGGTGCTGGGTAACCCGTAGCAGTAGTTCGTCCAGCGTAATCTGTGGATGATCTTTGATATTGGTCTCTTTGAGCTGGTGTTTGAGTCGGCGATCTTGGCCCAGTACCCGACATCGCGGCGGCGGCAGCAGCAGCAGCCGAAGCCGAAGAAGTTCGGTCTGGACCAAGTGGTCTTTGTGGTGAAGTCGGGCTTTGCTGTTGCTGTTGGGAGTACATTGTCCTCGCAGCTTCTGTCGCCTCACTTGAAGAAGCAGAAGACGGCCCGTATGATTGAGCTCGTGGAGGTCGAGGTTGCTCCTGAGAGCCATAGGAAGAACGCGGATCTTGTAACTGCCCTTGTTGGCTTGTGGGGGAAGTTGGGTTTTGGGATTGTGGTCGAAGCGTACGACCACTCATAGAAGATTGAGTCGTCTGCCGTCGTTTTTGGTTTCGAATGCCATCGAGAATCACATTCGCCACGGACATCGACATCCCACAGAAATCCGGAACGAAATGCACACATCCCGCATGACATGTGAGACCGCATTCTGCAAAAACGTTAGCTCGTGACCATGGTCATTCAAAACATGGAAAAACTTACCAGAACATTTACGACAGTTCTTTTTCCCAAAGGGAAGAATGTAACCACAGTGACAGCACCAGTTCGCGCTCATATTCGCAAACTTCTCGAAACGATGCGGAATACGATGATTAATTTTCTCCTCATCCGGATCTGTTTCTGCGTTGGACTTGCTAATACACTTAGTAACCACACTGGTATAGCACTTGGTATGGCAAGTATATTTGCAATCCTCGCACTGCATTCCAGCAGAGTATTTGAGGAAATCGCCGCAAAGCGCACAGCGCATGATGTTGTAGAATTGCTGCGACACGAACTTGTGGCCGTACATTTCGTGTACTTCTTCTTTCCGTTGCCGGATGGCACCTTTTCTGTTCAGTCCGGCATCGAAGGGTCGACTGTTTTTTGCTTGCTTGGTGAAGCTTATAGTAAGGTGCACTGCACCCGTGGGCTCCAGTGCAAACCACGCATCAATAGGTTGAGCAGCAACAGCGCTTCCCCCAAGCCCCAATGTCGGATTCCCCCCTGCTCCCCCAGGCCCCGCACTTTGTGGCGGGGCTCCAAATGAGGGCGTCGAAGGTGCCATGTTAAACTGTGGGGGTGGTGCACCAGGCACAGCTCCGCTCGCCATCCTATCTGCAGAAACCCACCCAGAACTATTGATCTCGGCCTCGATTTTCTTACGGCGCATTTCCTCGACGATATCCGATATTCTGATCCACAAGAGACCAACTGGGAGCGCGTGATCACTAGGTTTGTCGTAGACCGTCAGTTCGACCTCGTTTGCCTTGTCCACATTTATATTGTGAAATTCGTTCTCCCATCTATCACTCCTTGAAACTTTTGTACGTGCCACAACATTGTCTTCAACCTTGACAGCAACGTAAGTCTCAGGACCCCTAGCGAATCGACTCGTGGTAGCATGATCCACATCTTTGACAGCGTCTATCCGTATAGTGAGAAGTCCAGTGAGGGGCTTTCGCATATTTGGAGTGTTTATACTGTCATCTGCAAACGAAAGATGTTAGTCATATTTTCTGCAGTATGAATATATGTGGTTTCTACCATCTGGTGCGTCTGCGGAGCTTTCCATATCAATGTGAAGGTCCTCATATCTCTTGAGCGCTTGCTTCAGTAGCTGGATCTTCTGAGTACTCTCAATTCTACGCCCCGCAGCATCTGCTTTGCTCTTCCTATCGCCCTCCATCTGGTATAACTGGACCATCTTCTCGATACCTTTCAGGTATTGCTTCTCGACGTTCAGCTTGAATTCCAGTTGTGATAACATAAGTTGAATGCGGGGTCCGAGATATGGGGTATCATATTTGATGAGATCTACAACTTGTGATTAGTCGAATAAAAAGTATAGTTGGATATTACTACGCACCCAACTTTGTGAAGTTCGGACGTGATCTGGGGATGCTAGAGCTGGGTCCAGGAGGGGCGTATGGGTGTCTGGGAGGCATCATGTCGCCGTGGCCACCAATCTGACTATACTCCTGCGTGCCATAACCCCCAGCATTAGGATCCATATAACCTCCTCTAGAATCCTTGGGCGGAGGAGTAGGTGGACCATCTCTGTCGTTCCGCAGACCTGAGCTCTGGGGCCTTCCGCTCCGCAGCTCCAGCTCCTGCATGCGCTCCTGCAGATACTGGATGTTGCGGTGCCCCTCGCGGATTTGGGTGTCTATCCTCGACCGGACCTGCTCGTTCTGCGTTTGCTGCCGCATCTGGTTTGCGGCGTTCATCAGGGCCCTCTCGCGCTCGATCTTCTTGAAGACTGAATGGAGGGCATCGTCGTCGTTATTCATGATTGCGGTGTACTGGCGCCTCTCTGGGCAGAGTCCTGGGGTGTTACGGTAGAGTGGTGGTGGAGGGGAGGGCCAGTCCTGGAGTTGGGTTGGAGGTCCTGCGAAGTGGGGTTGACGATTGTGATTGTTTGGAGTCCGAAGTCCTTGTCCTGGTCCTAGTTTTGGCGAGCGTAGCAATCCGTCAGCATGGGCATGCGATCAACACATGAATTATGCGCAACGCGCCGTCGGATATGGAGCTGGGGAAGATCAGTCGTCGTGGGTTTCGAAATTATTTTGGGCCAGGACTTTCAAGTTTGTGCACACGCGAGGGAGATGGCGACACCAGAATCCGGAGAAGGTCACTAGGACTCAGCCACCTCTAGCCAGTTGTTGGGCGAAGACGGAAAGGCGGCACTTTGTTAAGGGGAAGACTGGCGCGGAGGAGGAGAAGGCTTCGTAGCTTATCCTTTTGTCCATGAAGAGGAGAAGGAGGTGGAAGGAAGACAAACAGCGGTCGAAGGCTGAAGTAGAAAGTAGAAAGTAGAAAGTAGAAAGTCTCAAAAGGCGACGCTCTCTTTCGGAGCTGAGTGGTTTGGTTTGGAGGGGTCGCGGTCTCTGGTGCGGTGCGTTGGGCACGGATTCCTGCTTGAGGGGCTGCCCCCCGGCGCTGATTGCTTGATTCCACACTTTTGCCCGCCATTCAACG
>QGMK01000839.1:0-16439 GCA_007825345.1 Lachnellula suecica
GGGACTATAAGGGTTATTGCGGGGTTTCCTACGGGGTTGAGTTCTTGATTGTTGTTGGCCTAGATGGGGTTTCTGCAACGGAGTCTTGTGGTAGTTTCGTAGATTTTGTGGATCTGCTAGTCCATATCTGTGTCAAGATCAATTTCGTGATGACTCTACGCGAGAGTGTACATGGAGATAAGAGCATAAGTTCGAAAGGCCCTAGTGTTGGGCAGCCAGATAGTCATAATATTCGTATACAGACCCTATACTTATGTATAGAGCCCATGTCCTGTAGTCCAGCTCTACAAACTTTTCCTAACCTTCTGCACATCAACAAAATACCCATGTTTATACCTAAAAGCAAAGCCCCACGTCAAAGCCCTCAGATGCATCTTAATAATCGCCTTCCAAGAAGCCCAAGAGTGCCACAACCACTCGCTCTTGTTATAACTCTTACAGACCTCCAGATATTTCTTAGGGTCATCAGTAATCACGCCATCGACGTCTTTCCTGATACCCCACTTCATCCACGACTCCTCATTGACGGTCCACAGAAACGTGGAGCTGGAGCGGGACTTCTTCAGATCCCGCAGCAGGGCGTTTCCGCGGGGTCCGACGAGGAGCATTAGGAACATGTTATAGCTGAGGTTGGGGATTTTGAGGAATTGCCGTGCGTAGGAGATGCTGAAGCCGATGTGGGTTATGGGGTATTCGGGTAGGTATTTTGGGCATAAAGGGAGGTATTTTGCCTGGCATCATGTTAGATGTGAGAACACGTGGGAACAATTACTTACAGCCCAGCAACCCACCACCACCCGTTCACTCCAGGGGCGTGATGATGGCTTTACGTCGGCTAGCGTAGCTGCAATCGCCTTGAAGAGTTCATTGACATAATCATCAAGCTTGGCCTGTTTGGCCTTGTCCCCGAACATAGCTTCTTTCAAGGTCGGTGGTACTGGGACCTTGATATCTAGTAGTAACCATATGTCTTCGAGATCCGGCGGTGCTAGATATTCCAACAGATCCTTTAATCTTGGCATGGGTTGGTCGCCCTTCAACGTGCGTAACGTCTTGATATACTCCCAATCACAATCAATCAGCTTCTCATCTTTCCCAAAACACCGTTTGAGTGTAGGGTCCTGTATTCGATAAGCCTTGCCCAGGTACTTTCTGGAGGGGTTGTACATGAGATAGAAGCACCACGCCATCTTTCGACAAATGCAGGTCTGTCTCAATAGCATGCGCGCCAACCTCTACAGCTCCCTTGAAAGCCCCCATTGTATTTTCCGGGAACGCGGCTTTGTATCCTCGGTGGGCTATGCATTGCGGACGTCTCCCGTCTGGGGTATCCTTGGCGGATGTGAAGGTTGCTTGGCAAAAAGTCAGTTTACTGGAAATTGAATTGAGGTTTTGGACGTACACAGAGGGATCTCCATCCTGTCCTTTAACAGATGTTCTGATTCAGCCATTTTGTGTTACTGTATAGCCGGTTGTTACACTCAGCTTGATATAACGTGGGCGCGTCAATAGCAAGCTTTGGATGATGCAGTGATAAGAATGATGTACAGCGGCGATACGGGACGGCCCCAACCTTATTGCCGAGATACTGGGTACAGTATGCCAGCTCACGTGATCGTTACCCCTGAAGCGGGAGCCGAAGCTAGGCATTGACCGAGCCTCATCTGCTCGACGGTTGAATGAGCACCAACGTACTTACAGTACTCGTATCCAGTAACCAATTATACAAAAGCCTGAGCTATGATCTGCATATGCCGTAGTAAGCGCTACTGTAACTACCGTTTCTGATTTTATTTTTAGCTACCTTGAGGCTTGAATATAACTCGCCGCGGTCCCTCCTTTTGCAATTGCAGCATGGATAACTCTAGATGTCCTAGAATGGACTACAGGATGTTGTCCGGCTGCATCGAAGCTCGCGTCAAAATGGGGAGCATCGAATGGCAGTTGAGGCTATCGCGGCTGAGTGCGGCGAGGGTGTCTGAATCCTAGGGGCCTTAACCCTCTCAAGTCGTAAGTACCTAAAAAGGTAACCCTTCAAATATTAGGTCTTGGCTCTCTCCTGCGTCAGCAATCGCAAGTGCTCTCTTTCTCATTCTTTTGTTTCAGTCCTTAGTTGGAACTTTGTCATTGTTTTTACTTTAATTTCAAGCTTCATATATGGAAGTCACTCAGCCGCTGAGGTATCGCCTCTCTCATCGCGGCAGCCTTCACTACGAAAGCTCCCCCAAGTCAACGAGTCGTGGCTGGACAGTGAAGACATTCGGCGTTCCCATTTGATGGGCGGCACAGAGTACGAGAATGTCAAATTCGAACAAGATGATGGACGAACAGGAATTGCATGGAAGCCTTATAATCCGTGGCGCTTCCCGTGGTCGGCATTGTGGGCGATTTTTCTTGCTGGGTGCTCAGCTCTGGCTTGCATTGGCATTCTTGTTGGGTCAGATGGAAAACTTGTGGAAGACTGGCCGGTTAGTCCGTCGGTGTGGCTTGCGATATTTTCGGCAACCGCGAACGCTTTCTTGAGATATGCGCTTTCCGAAGGCGTTAACATAGCGTGGTGGAGTCACGCACTTCGAAGAGGAACGATCCAGGAGCTACAACGGCACTGGCTGTACGGTACAAGCTTGTGGAGTGCGACTACATCTGGACGGAAATTCAACTCCATTGCACTGGCAAGTGTTCTTGTTACCTTTGTTGGTATTGATGGTCCATTGCTGCAGCGAGCATCAACGACGTCTTTCTCTCAAACTCAGCCCCAGCCAATTCAAGTTACCTACACTGTTGCTTCGCATCTACCGTTTGGTTATTCCGGATTTGAAATTTTCATGCCAGCTACGAATGCTGGTAGAGAAGCATCGGCTGTAGGTGGCAGTATAGTGCAAGGATTGGGGTCTCAGCAACCTTTCCTGAGACAACGCTTTCAAGATGTCATGCAAGCCTATACAACGCGTCGGGCAATTCCTTGTAAGTCCCTCTACTTATTTGCTCCACGACTATTTCCCTAGCAGTCGCATCTGCTTTCTGTACACTGAGCACATTTCGCTAATGTTTGGTCTTCCACAGCAATCCTCTTTGATGGTTGTAGAGGGGTTTGCAATGGAACCATTCAGGCGACCGGGTTATACGCAAATTGCACTAAGGAAGAAGAGCAGGTTGGATGGGCATGGGTTACTGAATACCCAAACAATTCTTCGCAGAATGACGAGACAGTCCAATATCTCAACGACACTGCCTTTTTCATCAACACGGCTTGGTCATCTCCCGGAGATGTTGCCCAGAAAGATTTTGAGGTACCCATTGGAAGCCTTGCAATACTTCCACTTCCCGGCGATCCTACAATGGACGAGTCTTTCATACAACTGGAAGTTCTATATTCGCGAACGACTGGGGTCAATCAGTCTTCTCCCGCCAATGTGACGGGAGCAATTCAAAAAAACATGACCGTCTCTACTAGAACCAACAAAACCGGCAGGCTTTACTCTGCCACGAAGAACTATCCTGTCTCAATACAAGACAACATAGTTGCGTCAGAAGCCAAGGGCTCTGTGCTATACCCATCGAGCTCTGCAGGGCGATTTGCAACACTCAATGGCAATTCCACCTTGGCAAATGGCACAATCCAGAACCTAAAAATATCGATCTCCGACGCAGCGGGAAGCTGGAATATGACGGGAGTTTCCCTGAAGGACATGCCAAATTACTTCTCGGTCTACCCCGCTACCAACAACAGCAAAGGCTTCTCCACATCCAAATATCCCGTCTACGAAACTTTAGGCGGTGTCGCCTCAGCAGCACAGAACCTCTTCAGCTCCAACGTCACATTTTCAGGCACCCCAATAATGTCCATGACCGATCCTCTCACCGAAGGTGGAAACTGGACCGAATCGTGGACCTTCTCGCCACGAACAGACTTCTTCGGCTCCCTCGCCATGCAATTCCTACTCCCAGACTCGCCCGGCCTCACAGGCCAAGACGACTATTTCGGCCTCGACTTCGAGGATCCAACGCCCTACATATTTTCCGTCCTCGACGAGATAATGTTTCGCGCAGCCGTCGACACCGCCCATGACAACACTCTCGAACTCGCAAACCACTTCTACGTCACTGACGATGGTGTCCCAGCCCATGCCGGCTCCCCAGAAATTGTCCACAACCTCACCGCCCTCCCAAAACAACAAGTAGCCACAATGCAAGAAGTCCGAATCGTGCAAGTCTACCAGTCGCACTACAAATTTCTCGGCATAGCGCTGGGCATCATGTTCGCCACCGTGCTGGTTATTGCCCCAACCTTCGAAGGTTTCTGGAAGCTGGGCCGGATGACATCGCTTAGTCCGTTTGAGACGGCGAAGGCGTTTGGGGCGCCGTTGCTCAGAGACGGAGGATCGAATGCTAGTGCGAGGCAGCTGGCGAAGGGCTTAGATGTGGGCTCGGTGAGGTTTGGAGATATTGTTCCTCGTGAGGGAGAGCAGGCGTATTTTACGGAGAGTGGGGTCAGGAAAAGAGTTTTGGGGATCGCGGCTGCAGACCGGGTGGTTGCGCCGCAGAAGGGGATATTTTATGGATGAATGCCTGATCTGAATTCAACAGGCCCTTTTCCTGGAATTCAATGGCGATTTTTGACCGGGTTTTCACCCGGGACAACGGGTCAGAATTACTTACTCCTGTAGCGGAAACCTCTGCTGTATTATAGCATGAAACTTCCGAGCACATCAAATACATCTCGCCACTGGCAACATATACCAAAAACACATTCAGCCTTTCAAAAATCAGATGCCTACTCAAGTTTCACAATCAGCTTTCGCCCAGAGACCTTTCCAGCTCTCAACTCATCAAGTCCCTCGAGGATCTTCTCGAACCCAGTTCCCAACACGAGCAGTGGAGGAGGTTTCACGTAACCGACAAGGCTAGGTAAATTGGCATAAAAGCCAGCGAGAGCCTCTCGACGCGAAGCAACCACCGGAAAAGCTGGCCCAACAGGCGGAAACCAAGCAAACTTCTCCCCAAACATAGTGAAACAAACCAAGTACTCATACGTCACCCCCTCTACTTTCGACTTTCCTTGATCAAGAAGCGTAACGACCTTGCCTCCATTCCTCGCCATAACCCTAGCACAGAACTCAGTCGAAGGACCTTTCGATATGCAGTCCAATGCTTGCGTGATACACGGGAAGGACCTTATGATATCTTGAGCTGCGGTTGGAGAGTGGTAATCGAAGACACTATCTGCGCCGTACTGCTTGACGAGCTCGAACGAGTGCGGCGAGGCGGTCGTGACTACTGTATAGCCAATCTTCCTGGCGAGTTGGATGGCGAAGAGGCCTACTGTTGTTGAGCCTGCATAGATCAAAATGGCTCCTCCACCTTCACTTCGATCTTTGAGCATATTGGGAGAGGCTGAAGCTGGAGGCTCATACAACGATGGAAGACCAAGATAAACAGTTAACGCCAGCATGGCAGTTGCCGCGCTCACCCCATAACTCGCCGCCTCCCCATCCGAAAGCCCCGCCGGCACACGCCACGCCAAATCGGCGTCAACTTTTAGATACCTGCAAAAGCTGCCACGATCTTTGTAAAGTCCGCCATAAACAAAGCCCGCAACTCGATCGCCCACTTTCCACTGTCCAAGCGCACGCTCTCCAACCGGCGCTACCGAACCGGCGTAGTCGCAGCCGATTATGCTGCCGCGCGGAGCGAGAATGTCGATGGATATGAAATCAATGGGGTTGAGAGCTACGGCGTGGACTTTGACGAGGATTTGGTGGGCGGAGATTGTGGGGATGGGGATGCGTTTCACCGCGCAGCCTTGGCCAATTGATTTATTTGATGCTAGATTCAACACGCGCGAGAGGGGACCACGGTTGGTTACTAGAGCGTCCATCACGCTTTATTATAGATGGAGACTTCGGAGTAAGACTGCATGGTATGATATATAGATAAGATCAGGAACAAGCTGTCATCCTAGGAGTATACTTCTCGTGTATGCCCCATCGGTAGGGCTGAAGCTGTATATTGGCGGACGAAATCACATGCACTTCCCAAACAGGCAATGTTGAAGCTACTTAGGGACTGTGGCTTGACTGTCAGCACATGCACCCTACATTTTTTCATGGTGATCCCACCACCCTCCTTTTCCAATACAGAGTCCATACTAGTGAAGCATTTGGGAACAAAAGAGGAATTTCACAATGGTTGGACCTATTTTGTACTCACAAGATTTCCTCTTAGAGTCTCTCAGAAGTCAAGCGCGCAGAGGCCAGCAAGATGCAAGAAGGGTCATCGTAACTAATATATTTACCAACCATAAAATATATACAAGAGAAGGAAGAAGAAGAAACCCATCTATCTACAACCCCTTACGGCTTACGCCCAGCTGAAGCACTCATCCAGAAGGGGCACATTAACGCTGTACACCTCAGCGCTATAGAACTCCGTAACAAACGCATCAACCGCAAAATTGAACTCGCTATCAATAGCCAATCCCTGCGTGCAGAGGCCAGAGCTGTTAGTGTTGCTCACACCCTCCAAATCAACGGCCGCAGAACCAGCCAACGTGAACTCGTTGGTGAAGCCCGGCTTGGCAGTCACGCCACTGGACAGATCCAAGAGCCCACCGAAGAAACTAATAGCTAGTTCCACGGTAAACGTAGCGTTGGGGTTCAGCGTAGCAACAGCCTGGCCGGAAATATCAGCGCTGGCAGAATAAGTAGGCGTCCAACCGGAAGTAGTGGTGTCGGCAGACTCGAGGAGGTCGAGGTGGACGTTCCCATCTGCGAGGCCGAGGCCAAAGGCGGTAGTGATATTTACAGCGGCTGAGGCGGACACGTAGGCGTCTACGCCGAATTGGAGCTGCGGGCCGAGCTCGACGAGGCCGGGGACGGAGAGGCCGTAGTAGAGCGCGGTGGGGGCGTAGCTGAAGGTGGCGCCGTAGGAGGCGGCGACTTCGGCGGAGATGGAGAGGTCGCTGTCGAAAGTGACGTCGACGTCGAAGTAGAGAGAGTCGATGTGGAAGGTGAGCCAGTTGTAGGCGAGGTAGCCGGAGAGAGTTACGTTGGAGGAGAAAGAGGCGGTGTCGGCGGTGGCCGTTAGATACGGGTCGTAGCTGCGCGGAGATTAGTTTCTGTGAATTTGAGATGTTTTGGTTCGTCTTACCTGTACAAGACAGTGGAAGGCAGAGCAACGGCGTTGGAAAAGGTGTAGCTTGGGTTCAAAGTAATATCCCTGGTGGTAAGGTTGCTGCTACCAGTGCTTGGCTGACCGAAATAAATCTCGGTATACGCTGCAGTCTGTTAGTACGTATCTACTTTTAGGGAACATTGTGACTAACCAGCAGTGCTATTGACGTCGGTTTTACTTGAAGAAGCGGTGGCAATCAAGTTTTCGCTGTCGAAAGTTACGGTGTCGACAAGGAAGAAACCGCGCTCGAGCTCAGCATCACAGTCTCCCATGTGGTTCGTGACTAGGACAAGAGTTTTGTTGTCCCATGCTGCAACGGCGGCCTCGAAGATTGAAGAGTCGTTGAATGTGAGCGCCACTGAAGTGTCTGAGCAATCCACATTGCTAATTGATGAAATACTTTCTAACAAGACTGAGGGATATCTCATAGTATGGTTGACACTGATGATAGTATCTGTTGCATTGCTCGCGTATGGAAGGACTGGGAGATCGGTGGACAGAATGACCCGCTCAGCGCTGTGTGTGTCTACGCCTGAAAGCGGTACTGCTGCATAGACAGCAGTGGTGTCATTCGCAACTGAAGTTGAGTTGGCAATTGCAGTAGAGTTGACAGTCGACTCTGCAGACGTCACAACGGTAGCCCGAGCTGTGACCACATTCTCCGGCTCACAGACATCACCTGCAACGACGGCAAAGAATGCCGGTGCAAGAAAAGCGATGTTGTATGAGGCCTTCATGATTGTGTAGCGTGGAGAGTTATTGTTAAATGAATGTGTAGATGATTGATTGAAAAGATTGACTGGAGGATGATCCTACTGAGCGCCAAATCTCCAGAGAGAACCAGGCATCTTATGTACTTACATACTGCAAAGTTGAAGCGGGATTTGGAGTGGATTCAACACGGAGGCTATCTAGAAGCCAGACTACTTTCTTGGGATACCGCAGATGTATTCGATACGCAATGTTGCCCCGAGGTTCACGAACACTGAAAGACTCCACTCCACAGCCCCTCGTGCACGCCCGTTTCTTTCCCGTTCGTCTTTTAGGGGTCCGTTGCCCCTGTTGCTGTTCACCCACCTCAAGAGAGTCCAGGGAAGTCAACCTTATTGCACGGACGACTCCCGAAAGAGCCTTAACGTATGCATTAAGATGGGTCATTAAGATCTTAGATTTTCGGACGAAGCTCCCGAAATAGGGCTGTTTGCGGTACGTGCACATGATGCCGAGATGAGCCCCCGGCAGAGAGTGGGACGAAATCGGCCCCTGGCCCCCCTCCCGACTTTCACCTAATAATGTTGCCCGCACGCGACAAACGTGGTTCGTGAGTCGTGAAAATGGAAGTTTAACGGGGATATCTCGCCCGGTGCAGAGCCGGCAGTCCTTGAGGGGTGGCGTATTTGGTGCCAATAGTAACTCGAACAATTATCTCCCCGTGGAAATTTGAACGTTCGAATAGCAAAGAAGCCGTTTAAAATTGTGATTTGTTGTGGGCGCATTCGGTAGACTTGCAATTACATAGATGACGAATATCATGCATAGGTGTCCCGAAAGGCGTACTGGCCAGAAAATCCCTCGATTTCATCGCCCGCGGCAGGAGGTCATAACAAGCATATGAACCCCTGCACAGAGAGCACCAAAGCGCTTCATACTTTTGGCCAAGGTGAGGGGTTGACTTGAATAATGACCACGGGAATTGACTGTCGTAGTAACTAAAGAGATAACGAAATTGCCAAGATAGCCAGGACATGTACCGTACAATATGTTTTTGAGGATACCTCCACTTGGGGTAAAATGCTGTCTCGGCGGTACTCGAAAAGTTATTCCAGAAGATCGAACTATCTACCGGTAGAAACAATGTAGAACGCAATGCGTGAAACAATGCATAAGGTTGAAAAATGAAGAATAGTCTGGATACAGTAGAGACGAAAATAGAAGCTTCTCAACCAAGCACGTCCAAAAAGTCTGGGGTGCAGTGCTGCGCAATACGCACGCGTGGAAGATTTCGCGTGTGTATACGGTATTGCATTAATCCTCTTTCCAAGCCAAGGGTTCCCCATCGGAGAAAACACATGTGCCTTTGATCCGAAGTACGCCCTCAAAAGCAGGTACACTGGAAAAGTAAGCTCCGCTAGCTTACTCGTAAGATAAAAAAAGTTAATGCTTGGGTTGGGCCAAGGCCACGGCATTTGTGCAACTTGCGCGTGGAAATGCTTGTATATTGCCATGCCTGTGTTCGAGTCTGGATTCCAACTTTGTTCGCTCTTGAGGAAGGTGACGGTCATCGGCGCTCAAAAAGAGCAGAAATCGAGAAAAGAATGAAGCTATTCAAAATTCGGTGTTGATGATGGATGTGCAACAACAATCTCGAGCTTCTCAGGTCGATATGCAAACATCAATAAAGACAGACCGGTGTGTCGTTAAACTTCTCAGCTCGCTTGAGAGATTTTGGGCAATGACGTTGGGCTTGATGCCCGATGCAAACAAGCTCCCGAGCTTCACTTCAATTCCATCCTATAATAAATTCGATTGTTGCCAGAGCCATCTGTGTCGATGTCTCAATCCTCGAAACAACGATTTGCCCTTTGATAAGAACATCCGGCAACCTGTCACACAATGGCAACACCAGCCGGCAGAAGAGGACCTTCGGCCATGGTTTGTACTCTCATCTTCGTCCTGATATAAGTAGTTTAAATTCGGCTTGATAAGGCGCATTGGAAACATTCCCATATCACAGCTAACTTGAAGAATTACAGAATAACAATTCCCGCGACCGTCCTTCCGCAGGCCGTAGTAATACCCAACCCCTCAATGGCAGTCAAAATCGAGCACCAACCCGCCTCATATCCGTCGATAACGTCCTCCAATATGCCTCTCAAATCCCCTCCGGCCAAGCCCGCGGTCCGCCAGGCAGACGGCCATTGCCCAACACCCCGCGACGTCTAGCTGCGGGCGGAAACATTGCTGCGCGAATTGCAGCACAGAATGTGCCTGGTCGAAGTACGAAAGTCAGTGAGAAGCTGGTGCTTATCCCGGAGACTGAGGAGGACCGGAAAGGAGATTCGGATGAAGAGGATGGCGTGGGCGCAGATGGTACTGAAGGTCCGCTGCGGGATGACGAATTGGACGTGCTGAGGAAGCGGGGTGGTATCCGGGGCAAAAGTTATGCGGAACGGTTACCCAAGGCCAAACGGACGGATAAGGTTGCAAGAGTCACGGCATATTGTACAGCCCAGGCGTACAAAATGAAGCCCACTGCGACATTTGTGAAGGAGAGGCATGGTGCTAAAACGAAGCTCTACGATGATTGTCTGTACACGGTTTACCACCTACCATTACTTCCTGGAAGCGAAGGATTCCGAATCAGGAGCAGTCCGGTGCTAAAGAGCCCAGGTGGAAAAGCTGTACTGGATGAGGAGATCGAAAGAAGTGAACTGCGAGACTACCACGAAGGCTATTTTGAAGATTCGGAAACATATGGTGTCAGAGGTGGGGAAGAAAGCCCTCGGAACGAAAGCGAAGAAGAGAGAGAGAGAAGAGAGGAAGAGGGCCGAAGAAGCAGAGAAGCGACCAGAGTTCAGGAACAAGGGCTACGAGGAGACAGCCCAAATCGGGTAGCCCCTGATGCCACTACCTTCGCCGAGATGTTTGTGTATTCCTACGGCGTAGTTGTGTTCTGGAACTTCACAGAAAACCAAGAAAGGGATATCTTGGCAGACTTGACTTTCTACGGACACGAAAAGGGCACGACGTTGGTTTCCCGACCAATAAAAGAGGATGACTTCGAAAGGGAAGAGCTCCATTTCGAATACAGCTCCGCTGTCGAAAGGCCCAGAGTCTTCAATGATATGATCACCCTCAGAAGTGGAGATCATATGATCAAACTTGCCATGAGCCACGCTATTGCCCAAAGCACGAAACTCAGTTTCTTCGAGGAGAATATGTCCAAAACAATGCTAGACGCACAGCATGTACCAAAGCATCTAGCCCTCACCGGCCAGTTGGGAATGTCCCGCAAAGAGATCGTCAAGATTTTAGGCCGTCTCTTCAAAAGTCGCGTAGACGTCAATCTCTGTAAGCACACTCCCCTCCCTCTTTTATACCCTCTACTCACATTATCACTAGCATCCAACATCCTCGACGTCCCCAATTTCTTCTGGGACGCCGAACCAACCCTTCACCCCCTCTACACCGGCGTCCGCGAATACCTCGAAATCCAGCCCCGCATCAAAGTGCTCAACGAGCGCTGTCGCGTCTTCCTCGACCTGGCTGAGATCCTCTCAGACAGCATCGCCGACACCAAAATGAGCACCATCACCTGGATCATCATCGTGCTCATCGTCGTCAGCATCGCCGTCACGGTCACAGAAGTCGGGCTGCGCTTCGGCATGTTGGAGAAGGGGAAGAATAGTGGAGCTGTGGTGCCGGGTGGCATGGTTGGTGTTGTTGGGGGAAGCGAGTGGAGGGGTTGGAATTTCTCGAGGGAGGATTTCAGTGAGAGGCAGCTGATGGATATTTGCGGGGCGGGCATTATCCAGGAGAGGATTGAGCTGTGAGGAGGGATGTATATATATGGGTGTGAGTATGGCTTCTCACTGCATAGCTTTTGGCGTTTGGGACTTCGGCTGTGTGTACATAGGATACTGGAGTTCGTCATGCCCCAGACCGGCGTATTAACTACATAGTTCTTCCCCAACCTCCACTTCCACCTCCACCTTGTCCCGTTCCTTCAAAACCAAGCCCTATTCCCCATACCCTCGATTCCCAATCTCCACGTATATCCCTCAACACCTAACACACTCCCCCCTAACATCTAACACAATCGCCTCCAGCAGCACAAAAATCCACCACACCATCCTCGCCAGCACCAGCAGCAAGCCGAACTCAATCACAGCAAAGACGCGCGGGATCGTCGTCGGCGCGAACACGGTGTGCAGCCAGATGTCGATGGTGTAGATGTGGGTGATGGGTAGCATTTCGGCGCGTGTTGAGGGGGGGAAATAGGAGGTGAGGTGGAGGACGGTGTGGGAGAGGATGTTGCCCATTTTGTGGATTGAAATTGCCGTGAGATTTTACAGATGTTGAAGGAAGATGCCCTAGGTTGGGTTGGGAATGTGATGCGAATCTTCGCAACTCCAAATTCTTCGACCCCGACTCTTTAACAAAGGGTATTCGAGGTTGAAATGAAGCTTCTAAATCCGGAGCTTAGTATTATGCATATTCTGGATGCAGATACAAAGGCAGTTTGATTCTTTGTTGCTGTATTCTATATCTTGCCCCCTCCAGCCGTCGAGTTTACCGCTGTCACATACATACTACTGAAAAACTGTACTCATACTTTATCCACACCATCAGCAATCATGACGAAAAGCTCAGCTATTACAAAAAGAACGCACAGGTGGCTTTGCTGCATCTGTGGCCGAGAGAACACGAGCGGTGTGGTGTATTGCTCGGGGTGCTCGCATTATACTATTAATTGCATTGATTGCTTTTCGTACTAGTTAGCTTGTATTCTTGGGGGTAATGGGATCTGTTTTTGCGGGACATGTATTAAGTCAGAATTGAAAATTTGAAAGATCACAAATATGAAACAAGGCCTGTGACATTTGATTCTTGAATTCCCGTGATTCAAGTAGCAGCCTCCCTATACAACGGCAGCGACTAACAATACACGTGCTCCAAAAACCCATACTCCATCCCAACGACCCTCCAATGCTGCGAGAAATGAAAGAAACAAGGAAAGCGGAACCGTTCGCTCATTATGCACATTCTCCATTCCCCGTGATTCATCAATCCACTATTATCCCCTCAAAAATACTGACTGTTCATTCGTCGTCGATATCTTGGTGGCGGGCCGTGACCTTCTTCTTGAACTCCTCCATATCCTTGTCCCACAGCTCCGCTGCCTCACCGTTCAAAGGCGATGCGCTGTCTGGGTTAGTCTTCATCTCAAGTAGGTAAAAGGATGGCTTACTTATTTGGCTCACCCAACAGGCTCTGCAAACTCAGAAGCACGGTCTGGATGTTGTACGCCGCTGTCCACTTATCCTTCAGGATATCCAAGCAAATACGGCCCGAGAAGTCGACGTTTGGGTGGTATATTGGCGTTTGGAAGAGCACGGTGGGAGGGGCGTAGGGGTAGTTGGAGGGGAAGGCGAAGGAGAGCTTTAAGGTCAGACCCTCGTACGGTGTCTCTTCCGGTCCTTCTATTGTTGCGGCCCAGGTGAGGATATTGCCGTCTGCGGAGGGGAATGCTGAGATGCCTGGTGTGGGCGAGTTCATGAGCTGCATCAGCTCGGTTTGTAACCTAAATACATTGAGTCAGCAAGAGTATAGCCAGGGGAAGCATATATGGCTGACCGTTTTGTTGTGCTCTGCGCGTCTGGCGCTCGGCGGGGAGCCAGCTTCGATGCTTGGTTGGCGGGTAGGCTGCCCGGCGCAGAGTTCTGGGTGTCTTCCATATCGTAGTTCATGATGAAGGAGAGGTGGGCGGCAACGGGGTCAAAAGGAAGCAAATGAACAAAGGCCGAGATCAAGATGCGGATATCGGAATGGGGAATGGGATGCGATGCGATACTTGAAAGCGATGGTGCTGTGGATGTCTCAGAAAAGCAAGAAGCGGCGAGTCGAGACAAAGAAGAAGAGACTTTGGTTTTGTAGGTTTTCGAGGAGAAGGGGTTCGTTCTTCTTTGGGAAGGGGTGGCTCAAGTGTGGTGGATTGTTTACTCGGGGGCTGCAAGCGGTCGCGTAGGTCGCACTTGACAACGCGTGCAAGGCTGGGAAGCCTTGTGCCCAGCCAATCAGCGACGCGTCAAGATTACTTCTTGAAACCCGCACGCGATCACAACACAAGGCATTGGATAGAACGCATTTGCTTTTCTTTTTTTGGTGTTTCTTTTGGCTGTGTTGGATATGGTGAGTTTTTCCTCATAATTATAAGTACCAATCATCCTCTCATAATGTCGGAATATATGTGGCAAAATGCTAATCCTACCGCCCTGCCAGAGCCAGCTCGACCCCCTCCCCCGCGATCTGCCCTTCCGGATTATTTCAAAGACCATTGGCAGAGGGGCATATGCATCGTACGTTTCAGAATTTTTCAATTGGACCCTTTTCTAACTTTTATGCAGAATAAAAAAAGCCATTCCTCCAACCGATACAACGCCCATCTTCGCAGTCAAGTTCATCCATAAGGCATACGCAGTTAAACATGGCCGAATCTCCGCAAAACAGATTGCTATGGAAGTGTCGCTCCATTCGCATATCGGGCAGCATCCAAACATTATAGAGTGGTTCGCTACCGGCGAAGATGCTGTGTGGAAATGGATTGCAATGGAGTATGCGGAGGGTGGCGACTTATTCGACAAAATCGAGGCAGATGTCGGTGTCAGCGAAGATATTGCGCACTTCTACTTCTCTCAATTGATCGGCGGAGTTAGCTTCATGCACTCGAAAGGCGTGGGGCATCGAGATATCAAGCCCGAGAATATATTGCTTTCAGACAGTGGAAATCTGAAGATTGCAGACTTTGGGTTGGCTACGCTGTTTGAGTACAATGGCAATACCAAACTCAGTACAACCATGTGTGGGAGTCCTCCATACATTGCTCCGGAAGTCATCACTTGTTCGAAGAGTACCCAATCGAGGAATGCGCCCAAGGCATCTGGGTATGCAGCGAATTTGGTCGATATATGGTCCTGCGGGGTAGTGCTATTCGTTCTTTTGGTGGGTAATACACCATGGGATGAACCTACATCACAAAGTTGGGAGTTTGAGGAGTATACGGGGAAGAAAGGGCGCAGTACAGACGACTTATGGCAAAAGCTTCCTGGTCCAGTTCTGTCACTACTACGTGGGATGATGAACGTAGATACCAGCCACCGGTTCTCATTCGAGCAAATCAAGAGGCATCCTTGGTACACACGAAGTAACCACCTGTTAACATCAGACGGAAAGATGACGGACCCCCTGAGTCTAGCAACACAAATGCTAGAAGGCCTCCGCATCGACTTCAGTCAACGACCAACAGCATCCCAGCGGCCACGCCAGAGCCAAGACGCAATGGACATCGACACCCAACCACGCTTCTCCTTCACGCAACCCGAAACCCCCATCAACGACGTAATGTTCGACTGGGAGCGCCCACCCCGCACAAACGCCACGAACTTCTCCGCTAGCCAGCCGACTCACTTCAATGATGGCGGCATCGCAACCATGACCAACGGCCTGGGCTCCACCCACCTCTTCGACTCCCTCGCCGACGAGCCCAGCATGTCCCAATTCACGCCCGCGCCCTCTGTGCCCCTGAGCCTGACCCAGCACGCGCGCCGCTTCCGCGATATTGTGCCCAACTACTCGCTCACGCGCTTCTTCTCGCACCTGGCCTCGCAGCCCCTGCTACAGCTCCTTAGCGATGCCCTGCACCAGCTCAACGTACCCATTCCGGCCGTGTCGCAGATGCAGGGCCGTAATCACGCTGGCTGGATCAAAGTCAAGTTGCTGGATGGTCGGCACTGCAGCCTGAGCGGCGATATTGTGGTTGACACGTACGAAGGCGACCTGCTTGAGGTGCGGTTTGTAAAGGTTAAAGGCGATCCGTTAGAGTGGCGTCGCTTCTTTAAGAATGTGGTTGTTTTGTGTAAGGAGGGTGTTTATGTTCCTGGTGCTTGATTGGCATAGCGGCTGGCGTTGTTTTCGGTTTGGTTGGGTAGAAGGGGTAAGGGTAATGTAAGAGTTTGATTGGTGTTGTTAGAGTTAATGGATGTTAATGACTTTTGTTTTACTTGCTGCTTTATTGATGTTGCCGCGTTTGAATTTTTTGGCTTTTGGTTCAAAAAATTTCCCAGCACCAGAACTTAACCCTGCCTAGTCCCACAAGTATACTAGATTATGCCTGGGATTTGGGCGAGGATCCAGGAACCCCTTTCAGGCTCAAGCTTGGGAATGAAAGTTGGGGCTATATGGAGTAAGCTGAACAGCAGCTACAGGGTACGTATTCTCACGGAACGCGTGGCTTGGAAATTGATACTCACATCCAGAAAACCCCTCGGATAAGAGTCACAATCAAACTCGTAAGCCAGATATATTTCCCATTCCATAAGTCTCATAACACCCCCACCAAACTCCACGCTCTAAAAAGAATAGTATATACACACGCTTTCCGCATTATCCACACCACGCCGTAAAGCCCACCTCTATTAAACACGCTTGCTTCCTGGGGTATAAATCCTCGCCAACACAACACAACACAAACATCCCATCAGATCATA
>QGMK01000840.1:0-16429 GCA_007825345.1 Lachnellula suecica
CGTAGAGAGCGTCGCGGAAGATGCCGAGGGAGAAGATGGTGACGGCGAGGCCGTAGCAGGCGAGGCGTGAGTTGCCGCCGAAGAGCTTGGTCAGGGTTTTGTTGTGGATTCTGTTTTCTTGTGTTAGGGTGGTTCGTTTTGGGAGAGGGCGGGGGTGGCTACCGGAGCGTGCTGCGGTGCTGTTGATGGGGTTAGCTGGTGGGCACTGAGGTAGAGGGAAGAGGTAGACGTACTTCCAGAAGATGGGGTTGAATGCAATAGCTGCTGCTGCGACTGCGAGGTGTAAGTAGCTGTGCTGTAGAAGCATACCGTTGCGGGGAACGACGTACTTGCCAAGCTCTTCTGGTCGAAGTCTACCAGCGGTGTGTTTGTTCCTAGGAAGCTCGTCATGGTTGCGGATGGACTTGATGAGCTGTGAGGATTGGTTGTTTAATGAAGAACTGGGGATGGAGAGGAAGTTGTTCGTGTTTTGAGCAAGTAGATGTAAATAATGGAGCTCGGTTCAGCGAATCACGAGCTCGTTTGGGGCCATGACGTTGAGCCGAGCAAACTCGGCCTTGCTTTAGGCTGAGCAGATGAAATTATATCATGTTGCACATGGTTCATCAATTGATGATATTGAAGCAGCGCGGAAATATAATACTGTTGGAATGGGAGATATTTTACTTAGACTACTGGTGGTCTCATTTCCAATATTCACACGTTCACAGATATCTTGGAGGGGTTGAGCCGAAGGATCCCCCTTTCCCATGGGGAATTTAGCGAGATGCATCTCTGGATGAAAGTGAATATGCATTGCTTTATTCATTGGTAGTCGTCCCCATACGCCGTTCCCTTTTGATTCTCGACGATATACACCCTGGATATCTTGTAACTCCTTTGCCATATGCGCCTCCCATCTTCGGAGTTGACTACTGCCGCCGTGTTCTCGTCTTCTTAGCTGTCGTGGCAGCATCTTCTTCTTCCTCATCGTGACCCTTCTTTAAATCCTCAGACAGACCCCATTCTTCGTTATCATACCAGTCCTCCCCATCTGACATGTCACGGTTCACTCCAACGTGCCCTTCCGCCTTGGCCCATTTCAAAACCGTGTTTCGTAACCGGTTTGCTCGCATTAAGCCTTCGTAAATCTTTTGTGCGCCGCGGCAAACCTCCTCCTGCTTTTGTATGTACAGCTGTAGCAGTCTTCGAGTCTCTTCTGCCTCTTGCTGAGGCAATCCCACATCTCGATCTGGTCGCGATGACAGCGGTGCTAAGAAATATGGATGTACATAGGGTTCGTCATTAGAATCGGGCGACGCAGACCTTGTTCTGACAGAGGCGGTGTTTTCGGATGCCGCTTGGGCTTGAGCCCGTGTTCTCATCCTACGAGGAGCCGGAAGATCGTCTTGGTCCTCCGCCCCTCCTTCCCCATCCATTTCTACATCCTCGGTAGGCTGCTCTGCATTATTCGCCGAGTCCTTGGCGGCCCCGTCCTCTTCCAAATGTCCATCTGTAACAACCTCTGGAGCCTTTCCTTTTTCCAATATGCCGGTACCGTTTTCTTCTCCGCCCACAGCTTTCTTGAGCATCTCGATGGACGCGCTGGTTTCGTCCTCGACGGTATTTCCATTCTCAGCAGGGCTGTCCATTGATGCCATAGTAACATCTTCGTCCTCAGCTGCTTGCTGTGTAATTTGCTTGACAGCTTCCACTGCAGAACCTAAGGACTGCGCGTCTGCCGTTAACAATCCCGCCCGTTGCTCATTGTCGTCTGATATTAAAGTACCGGTAGAAGCCTGGTCCGCATCTTTCGCCAAGTTCTTTCCTAGGACAATATCTCGATGCCTTTCCCGTTCCTCGAAGAACAGGCCAAGATCATTTTCTGTCTCTACAGACTCACAGGGGATCCAGGTGCTGTCGCCGCTGAGTCTTGTCAAAAGATGCTTAATTCTCCACAGAGATGCCCTCTCTTTTTGCACCATTTCTGCCGCATGCTCGGTGAGATTCGTTAGAGTTTTCGACGTAAAAGGTTTCGATAGGGTAGGATGATTGGGGAGGTCAGAGGCAGCTGTGAGTGGCATAAGAAGGTCTGGAGGGTAGGAGTCAGCGAGGTCTTAGATTTTAAATAGAGGCTCTTACTCTCAATCTTGACTTCGGAATATGGATCAATATCGGCAGCAGCCGCCATTGCAGCTTGCGCCCTCTCATCGTCGTCGTCACTATCGACTTCGTACCCATCGTCGTCGATGAGTGGAGGATTTCTACTTATGATATTCCGATAGAACCCCGCGTGCTCGATTCTCTAGTATGGTATCAGTTTATGCGCCAACTCGTCGTCTTTCCACAAACTTCTGCGCGCACCTTTTTATATGCTTGTGGTCCGGTGGGCGGAGCCAATTGCCCTTCGTGGACAAATTTTGACTTCTTCCTCAACTTGTTCCCTCGATTCGTAAGTTGTTCAATGGAGCTATCTGAATCCGAGTCTGCGGAACAGAAGTTTCATCAGCATGCGATTCAACACCGAAATCGCGGAAGGGTGTCTTGCCGTATGCCTTTCTTTTCGCGGCCTTTTTCATGCCAGCGATCGTGTCCGCGATCTGGGCAGCTTGGGAGGCCATAATAGCTACCTGGGCAAGGCAAGTTTCTCGCGATGGTATTAGAAGCGCGACCAGTCGACAACAACCCTTGGGGTAACTCGAAGGTGGGTTGGGGGTAAGTTGGTGATCGCATGCAACTGTCCGCGAGCTGAGGGGTCTTGGGGAGTTGATTTCGAGACCTGCTTTGATTCGAGAGAGGGCGCCGCGTGCTGACTCCAAAAAGTAATAGATATGAAGGTCGAATAACACAGTGACACGGCCTCAGAAATGCCGTGTGTTTGAGCGGGGATCTGACTCTTGCAAGTGAGTGCTGCGAGTGCGATAGCGCAGAGGTGAATGAAGATCCCCTAAACCACAAGGCTGGCGTCGGCACGGAATGACGCGGGACAGGGGTGGTACGGAGCGACCAAAAGAGAGACAATCGAGAAGTTAGATATCCATATTTAAATAACCTCAACATAAGCTTGCGAATACGTCAAAACAACTGGAACAATTTGTATTCTACTGGCATATATCCTACCGGATATGAATTGCATCTGCAACTGATCCGATTTGCCCTTTCTAACCCACCAGCGACGTATATCTCAACATCTAGAAGCTCCGAGTCAAGCAAACGCAATCCGGAGCTACATTTTCTGCTTTATGGAGGCTTTGGCCCAACATCGCCATGGACGGGTACCCGCCTGCCTATGTTTTTCATAACCTCCCTCTCTTAATCGTATCTGGCCTCGGCTGCCTGCAGGAGGAGGCAACCTCGAAAGATGGGATACGAATAACCTCGGAAATACCTCCTGTCGAGAATGAGGATGCAGAGACGTTGCTGCGGCACTTCAAGGAGAGCGATGCCTCAAATTTGGCTTGGAATGGGCGCGAGCATACGGGGAGGAACAAGTTCATGGTGAAGGCAGTTGGAAGGGTACTTGAGCACCAGTGAACCTCCTACTATCAGTCACTGAACCTCAATAGGATTACTTTCTACCCACTCGCAGCGCCGCCCTTCCAACCTCCTCCTTACCTACCAGTCCAGCGACAAAATCCGTGGTACATTCTACGCTATCACCGCTCAGCCCGGGGTCAACCCTCTTCCCCGATGGGTTGTTTGATGCGAAATGGATTGAGAAGCACCAAGAGAACGTCCCAAGCGCATACGTCTCGTTCTATAATTTCACCTCGGATCCGAATTTAACAACGAAATATGACAATCAATTAAAGACGGATATAAATACCATTAAGAATACGTTGAGTAGTTCTGGTTACAAAACTCGTCATGTAGTTGCGCTGTTGAGCGAGAAATCTATTATGCAGTCTTCTGATGTTGAGGAACGCCTTGCCAATATTCGTAAACACACGGGATTGGACTCCAAGACTTCTTTATTCTTTCTGCCTCCGCAGTCGTCCCCGGTGGAGCTTCAGGCATTTGTCGAGACTATTCTTTCAACAGTGTATCCGCTATCCATCGAATACTATCGAGATCTGAGTAAGCACTCGAGAAGGAAACGAAACAGAGGCATTGTTCCTCCACCGACGGCTCCTCCAACCTCAGGAACATCCCAGACGTTGTCTAACCAAGGTTGGAATGTTCGCTATGACTTTAAACTCGGGGTCTTTGCCGAGTTTCGGCAGGAGATGGATGC
The DNA here is from genome assembly GCA_007825345.1 of Lachnellula suecica. Classification (NCBI taxonomy): domain Eukaryota; kingdom Fungi; phylum Ascomycota; class Leotiomycetes; order Helotiales; family Lachnaceae; genus Lachnellula; species Lachnellula suecica. Next base: position 4,214 of record QGMK01000840.1, read on the forward strand.
AGCAGTTCGTTCTTATGAAGGTGGTTATGAAGGTCTACTGGGCCCAGACGTTTTAGAAGCTATTGCAAGCTGGAGTCCTCGTTGGAACGAGGCACGGTTACTTGCCGATGTGTTTGCCATTCGCATCATCAGATGTCTACTATGGAATGGCAATTCCACGGCTGCAGTTCGCAGGTGGCAATTGCATCGAGTGAGAATCCGTGATTTTGTAGATCGTCGGGGCAAAGGATCTTCTACATATGGATGGGAGGCTTGGGAAGCTCGATGGGCCATGATAATGGCTGAGATGATCAAGAAGGTCTCGATACTGGAGTTCAACACGTCAAGTACTACTCTGCACCTCCCGCCCGAAAAAGCCATTGCAATTGGAGAGCAAGTCCAACCGTGGGAGCTGCTCCACCACCCAGGATACTGGTTGTATACGGCCTCGAAACATCTCATCGCTCGCCGCAATTTGGCCATGGCAATACCTGAAGAAGACCGATCGCCTCCCGGGTATTCTCCTGCCTCAACGACAGCTAGCAAAGCGTACACATACGATACATATTTATGCCCAGACCCACATGAGGAAAATCCTCTTCCTGGTCGTAAAGGAGTCGACCATTCTGCTCTTATAGTAAAAACCTTATCCGATGCCATTGTCGAATTCAAGCAGCGGAATCAGACGCGTCTTATGCAAGAACTGCAGTTGATTTCAGGAAAGGAGAGTATGAGGGTAGAAGCTTGGGATGATGCTTTACGGACTCTCCGTCCTCTCTGGCAAAAAATGTCATATCGGAAGGAAGGCTGGTGGAATGCTGTTGAAGAGATCTCATGGGCTTTTAGAAATGCCGCAGCGCGTGCAGGCGATGGCGGGTCTGTGGTCGCTGTGGACTGGGAATTGATGAATAAGAGTCAGTCCGTACCCAATGGAAGGTAGGATCAATGCTAACTGCTTAGGTTTCACTCATCATCCCAAGTGGCATTATAACCTTCTCAAGTCATTAGAGGGCCTCGAGGCTGTGAAGAGTAAACCTGTCGTTGTGCTGCATGTCGGAGAAGTCCACTCTTTTCTCTCCGCAGCTTTCACTTTTGAGCACGCAGAGGGCAAGGTGGGAGAGGCTTGTCCCTCACAGCTAGCAGTCACTTCTTCGGCAATTTCTGCGTCTGCTCCAGTAAAAATTTCTGACATTAAGCTCGAATTCGAGGGTAGTATGAAGCCCATCATTCTGAAGCATTCTCCCAGCGACCAAGATGAGGCTGGAAAGCCTTGGACCATGCTGTATAGTAAGGTGTCTTTAGTTGATGAGGCGCAAGACGGGCGATCGACCCAAGTTGGGGATGGAGATCTCACCATCCGACCAGGTCAGACAAGAGTCTTCGAGTTCAGTAGCCTCTTGCGAGAAGCGGGAGAAGCAAAAGCTATATCGGCTACTTTCACCATAACATCCGAACTATTCGACTTGGAGTATGTCCATACTTTTGAACCCACACCTACGCCCGACATTTGGTGGGGAGAGAGCTCAGTGAGGAAGAGAATTGCCCGTGCCAATCCTTCGTCAGTATTGATTCTCCCCAAGCCTCCGAAAATGGAGCTTCGGTTTGTTGGGCTCCAAAAGCAATATTACACAAACGAGCCAATCACTCTCCGGCTTGAAGTGCTCAATGAGGAGGAAGATGATGCAATCGCCAATCTTGAAGTCCGCTTGCTTGGGGAAGGGGCACCACCTCTCACATTGAAACTTCCACCAGGAGTGGCAGCTGAGGAGAGTGAGAAGGGACACGAACTGACAGGAACCGCACTTGGCAGGATCGCAAGTGCAGCATCCATCATTGTGGAAATTATAGTTCCCCCAGTCGACTTGCCGGCTGTCTACGACCTAGCCTTGAAAACATCATATAATCTGGTTTCCGATATTGAAACGCCCATCTCCCGCGCTTTGTCTATGCAATTGGAGATGATAAGTCCCTTCGAGGCGAACTATGACTTCTCTCCTCGAATACATTCAGACCCCTGGCCAAGCTTCTTCACGCACGACGAGACCGGACAAGATGACACGAGCGATCAAGAGGTCCAAGCTCGTGGACTGGCACAAAAGTGGTGCTTGACTGCCCGATATGCCTCGTTTGCGATAGACGATTTAATCGTCGAAGACTTGGGCATAGAAGTCCTAGGTGTAAACGGCGGCATCACCTGCACAACCAAAAAGCTTATTGAACTCCCTGAAGGCGGCCTCAAAGTTTCACCCAAAAGCCTAGAGGAATCTCTCTTCGATGTATGCACCCAAAAGCTATCCCTAGACGACCGCGGCACCGCAACCCTCGACGTTTCCCTCGCCATAAAATGGCGGCGTCCCGCAGACGGCTCGCCAATCAACACCTCCACGCTTGCCGTCCCTCGCCTCCTAGTCTCAAGCAGCGAGCCCCGCGTCCTCGCCGCCGTCTCGTACAGCACAAAAATCCCCTCCATGATCCATTTCGACGTCACGATCGAGAACCCCTCCAACCACTTCCTGACCTTCGGCCTGACCATGGAGCCCAGCGAGAAATTCGCCTTCTCTGGTGTGAAGCAATCGACACTGCAGCTTGTGCCGTTGAGTAGGCGCACGATGAGGTTCAGACTACTGCCCAGTGTGAGGGGCGATTGGATTGGGCCGGTGCATTGTGTGATTAGAGACAGGTATTTTCAGAAGGTGTTGAAGATTGCGCCGACGGAGGGGTTGAGGGTTGATAAAGAAGGCATTTTGGTTTGGGTTCCCCCGGAGGAGGAGCTTGAGTGAGTGGTGCTGGGCAGACTTGATGATTATACGATACGACTAGATGATTAGATTCTAGTAAATGAAACGGCTGGATTTCTACGTCAGCAATGGGGAGGTGTTCTTTTTTGCCGCCAGTTGCAAGGAGGCTGTCACAGTGTCTGCGTTGTCTAGTACTAGTCTTTTTACTAGGCCTGCGTTTCTTTCCCCATTCAGCCAATGTTGAGCCTCGCCGCGCGACCGTGTTTCATGACCGAAATAGTAGCCAGTGCTACGCTGGAGGATGAAGGCGCTTGGAACTGGTCGATGTTTGGGCTGGCCGAGGTTTGGTCTGTTTGAAATAAGCGCCAGCCTTGTTCAGCCGCAATATGAACGACGACAGCCTCAACAACAAGCCCACCTTCTCCTTTGCCTCGTCATTCACGATTCGCAAATATGTCTAAACTAATTCGATTCATCGCGGGAAATGGCCCGCTTGATAGATTCTGCGAGCCCAAAGGTAAATATGTATACAAGCAAAGGAGCTCCGAGGATGCTGATCATGGTACAGATGATAAATGTGAGAAAGCTCAGTCTCTCTTCAATCAAAAGTCGTAGGTGGGTGCTGAACAACTGTTTTGGCAAATACTGCAGGACCGAAAAAGGCGGCTGGGTGATAATCATCCGGATACCCTCGAGTGCGAACACGAGGCTGAAGTAATGCTGAGGAAAACGTTGTGGGTACAGGAGCAGACTCTTGGCAAGGAGTATGGAAACACTCTGTTGAGTAAGGTCTTGCTAGGGGGTACCTTAACAAGGTTGGAGAAGTATGAGGACGCTGAACAACATTTACGACAAGCGCTACAGGTCCTGCAAAGGTGGAACCAGCATCCATATACCCTTTCCTGCAGACATGAACTCGCACACAACCTGTTTCTACAAGGAAGGTACACCGAGGCCGAAGAGTTATTTCGTCAAGCAGTGAAATTGCGAGAAAAGACACTTGGCATTGAGGAGCTCAGAACTCTCCTCAGTAAGCACTGGCTAGCACGAACTTTATTTCAACTAAGCTGTTACACGGAGGCCGAAGGGTATTCGCGACAAAGTCTGGGCGTTCTCGAAAGGAAGTTGGGTCACCAGGATCTCAGAAGTCTCAAAAGTTGAGAGTGTTTAGCAGCGATACTAAGCAAATTGGGCAGACAGTCTGAGGCCGATAGCTTGCTTCAAGTAATGCCACCAGGATACGAGTATAAGATGTTGTTTCAGCGGAGGTCAGCTCCAATAACTGTTGTCAGCCCAACTTGGATGAATCACTCGAATATGCTCCAGCGAAAATATCCAGCTTCGGAATATCTTCCTCGAGGTCGAGGGCCCTGGTGGCCTGACTCTTCAGGTGATGGTGGATATACTTCACCTTTGCGAGGAGGAAGCCAGTTGTTTGACTACGAGCCCGGTGCTGTGAATGAACAGTGAGTGACCTGTCTTAAGTGCAAACCTACCCAAAAACATGTTCGAGTTCAGGGACATCTTTTCTGACGCAAGAATTCTAGTAAGAGAGACAAGCAGTCCCAAGTTTGGGCTAGCAAATTCGCTAGATTTGGACAAACAATTGGGTCTAGTCAGCGTGATGGACGAGGGATTAGAATTGCTGTCCTCGATACTGGCATTGATATCCGGCATCCTTATATTCAGAGCCGCTGGAATCGTCCACTTTACGGTAAAGACGAGGCCAATGTATTATCAGATCGTGGTTACAAAGATTTCGTTTCAAGCAATTCCACGACGCCACCCGGTCCAGTTGACATGGAGGGTCACGGAACACATGTCGCTGGCATTATTCTGCAATTTGCTCCACAAGCAGAGCTATTTATTGCCCGTATAGCCGAAACTGGAAAGTCCATTGGTAGAGACGAAGACTTACCCCGAAAAGTGGCAGATGTAAGAGATCGATCCTCAGTTACCACGCTTAACTTACAATTCCATAGGCTATTGAGTACGCTACGAAAGTTTGGGAGTCGATATCATCTCAATGTCTTTTGGATTCGAAGGACTGGATCATGAACAGCGCCGGCCACTGCATGCCGCCATTTCATTAGCAGACTCGCAAGATATTGTTCTCATGGCAGCTGCTTCAAATAGTGGCAATTTAGAAGATGTCCCATATCCAGCCAGCGATAACAGAGTTTTCTCTATCAATGCTGCCGATGGGTTTGGGAACAAGCTTGACTTCAATCCAGGGCCGCGAGAGAACTCCCTAAATATGAGCATCCTTGGCCTAGATATGATGTCTACATGGCCCTCCTTCGACGGTCTAAGCCCAGAGAAGCAGCTGAAGCGGCTACGCGGTTCATTCAAACGAGAAGATTCGCAAAACGGCCAAGATCTGGGCCGTTGGAAATGCCTCTCTGGCACTTCCATGGCAACGCCTATTGCTGTGGGACTTGCGGCACTCCTCTTTCAATTCTTCCGAAACAAAGCACCCAATTCTCAAGATACTCTCAAGTCTCCTATTCAGTGTCATACTGGTATCGAGACCATCTTCAAAGCTATGAGTAGGAGAACACCCGACGGCTTCGAGAATATTGTGCCGTGGACCGGATCGAATAAAATGTTCAAAAGGTACAACGATGAAGAGTATATGATTCGCTATCTGAAAGACCTACTTGATATTCGTCAATAAAAAGTCTTTCGATAGCCTCACTCAGAATGAGTCCACCTGTCAACCCACATAAAACATTTCTCAAATAGAGTCACTAGAAAATGGGTACATGAGCAAACACTCCTCATCCTCCAACTCATCTTTCACCTGCATGACCTCGAACCCTGGAGATAAAATACGCTGGCCAAAATCCTCCGTGCTAACACTCCCCGACACAACACCGTCTTCTTTCGGAGCTTCTTCAATCGATCCTTCCCCGCTTTCCTCGTCCGAACTATCGTCGCCATGACTCCAAAGCCCCCCACCCGTCATTTGTTTAGAGCGGACCTTGTCCGACCACCAGCTCACATGAATCTTCCTCATCCGAAACGCCAGCACGAATGGTGTACTGGCGCCAAAACTCTCGGAACCTACATTCTTGCGAGAAACACTTGCTTTGGGTCCTGCCTGAAGAGGTACGCCCATCGCTGTGGCATCCACAACTAGTCTTGCGTTGCCGCCAACTTCAGCTGACGTCTCGAGAGTCGCGGCAGCTTCGCGAACAATCTTGACTCCAGTAACCATGTACACGTCCTTTCCCATAAAGCCCCGTAGAACTTTTTGCGTAGCTTCTGCCTGCACACTTGCAGTTACATATTTCTCATCAGGCTGAATAAATTCTGTGTAAATTTCTTTGGCGGTTAAGCTGTTACTAGCTGTATGGGAAAGATTTCCAGAGACTTCGCTGTCAGCTATAGCCAGGGCCTTTGCAACCAAGCCTGCTGATCCAAATGTCTCTTTACTTTTCTCATACGACCAATCGGATTTTTTGAATGTGTGTATTTCTGGGAATCCATCTTCCAAGGGCGAGCTTATGGCCTCGTAGGGTGCCCGGGGGTCTGAGATAATCTGGCCCAGCCTTATAAGCTTGTCGGGGGCATAATCTGTAGATTGAACGATGAAGTAGGTTTTGAGTGAAGGCATGGCGCTTATATTTGTGCTGACTATACTGGGAATGCTTTACTGTTAAAAACTAAATTTCAACGTCTTGCTATTTACACAGATTCAGGCAGCAGTCAGGTCACACGTCACGCTGCAGATTTCATGTAATGAAGATGGATGAAAGTCATGTGACTTGAGCTGGATGTCTTCTTTCCCAGTCTGATAGGCAGTCTGGCCTGATTTAACTGGCGTTCCACTCAATAACTTGAAGTGATAAGAGCATTTGTCGAATGCGGGACTTCTTGATGAAACGGGAGATTGTGATTGCCCCAGGAGGGGTAATGATACGGGTAGTGAAAGAAATGGCCTCGCGGGCTAATATTTAAAAAAGTGATAAATGTGACGTACATACAACTGCTTCATATCTTACTCTTCGCGGGTTTCTTCAGAGGTCCTCCCACTCGCTTCTTCCATTCCTCTGACATAGTCTGCTTCTCAGCCAGACTCTGCTTTGCCCACTCCTCGTATGCCTTCCTCTCAGCCTCGAATCTTTTTACTTCCTGTCCAAACCACGACGCGGCAGCATCCGCACATTCTTCACTCCTTTCCATCGCAACCAAATGTCCAATGCCTTCGAGTGTGACTTGCTTCACTCTCCCTTCTTTAGCACCACCACTGCCTCCTGGAGCACTACCAGTGATCTCCATCTTCTGCTTGATAGATTCGGGACTAGACATGTTACTGGCTCCCCCAAAAATGTAGAATGCACTAGGCCTCAATTGATCGAGCTTGTCGAGAGTTGCTGGCGGCTCGGGACGATAGAGAGGGTATTTAACTGGGTTCTTGAGATTCAAGTCCGGGACCAAGTCTCTATTCAAAATTGACAAACCATCTGCACTCACGCCATCCCAGCTTGGCCTCATAAAAGTGAAGCATTCTTGATGCTTGTCGTACTCAATGTGACGCTACCCTTTTCATCTGGGTACACCGCGGACGGGGTATCTCTGATGCCGAATTTGCACCAGCGATCAAAGACTCTTCGGTCCCAAGATTGGTAGAATTTCGATTTCTCGAATGCAGCTACAGCTTCAGCACGCGAAGGCCAGAGATCACGGCGAAATGTGGATTGCTGGGCAGGGCTTGGTCCGTCCGGTGCTGATGCATGTTGCTGAATAACTGGGTCCATGAGTACGATGGAGGAGAGTAAGCGTGGGTGTATAAGTGAAAGATTACAGAGGATATTGGCGCCAAAAGAGTGCCCCATGCCAACGATTGGCATGGGCATTTCACCCCTGAACATATTGATCATGTGTAGGAGATCACGGGTGTGATCCATCCATGATGCTGAGAGTAGTAAGACAAGCGAACCAAGTCAAGTTGCTAGGTGAATAGTACTCACGATCATTACCCAGAAGTTCCTCGTTCAAGACCCCACTGCTCCCTTGCTGAGCAACATCGGCTATCCAGATACTTCGTATCCGGAAGCCATTGGATTTTGATCGGGCATGTAAGTCTTCCCATAAAGGTTCATATAATTCCTGGACAAGTTAGACAGGTTTGTGAAGAAGGGTCCCAAAGACTTACCTTTGGGAAGCCATTTGCATGACCACCAATGATTGTGAGATCTCCAATGTGGGGCTCTGGGTTATCTAAAGGGATGTACTGTTTGATCGCGAGGTGCAATACATCTTCTTGGGATATCGCTGTGGCTCTAGCATACTCCCTAATATGCTGACATTCTAGGGTATGCTCTTTTATCTGAAAGACTGAAGACATGGCTGGGATATGCGGAGATGCCAAAGGACCGGCTCGTTCTATTTGGAGGCAGAAAAATGTAACGCGAAGAAGAAGCTCAAGAAATATATTCAGCCAATCTATTCATAGACCATCGCAGCTCTCTGAGTAGTGGATGAGGTTTTACAATACAACTTGACAAAGTGTGGTTGTGAAAACACTCACGTCCTCCCCGAGAACCTGACGGCTGTTAGTTTCGGCAAGCCGAGGCTTAATTCATCCCGTATTGATGACTTGGGAGTGTGGAGTAAGCAACAGTTAATACCGAAACAAAATAAAAACAAGAAATAAGTACATCATTTACCCATGATTGATCCAGATATCAAATCGGAGACAAAAGACAAAGATGTAGGTAAGTTTACTCGACACGTGACTAGGCACTTCAAACTTTCAGCCTAAGGCATCCAAAAGCACGTCGCGTCGGAAACGCGCCCCAATATGCACTGATTAACCCATCACACCTCCACCCTTTGCTTCGAGCCTGCATACTCCTCTCACACAATGGGTGCATCTGCAGAACAGGAGGGCAACCCGCTCTTCGAGCATTGCCTCTTCGCTTTCTGGGAAAGCCGCGATCTGCCAGAATCGCAAATCGAACAGGTGCGAACCCAATATCGCCTCCATTGCAACCTCCTAACGTTATTTCCAGCTAGAAAAGACCCTCGAGGATCATGGAGGAAAAATCTTTCCGAATAGGCTCGAGGGTAAATCTAATATGGACCTCGGAGAAGTTACCCACATCATATCAACAACCAGCGATTTCCCCCAATACTCCGAAGCACGTCGAAACATGATCAGCGTTGTAACACCTGGTTGGATCACACAATCTCTCCTAAAGAACAAGCAAGCTCAGCCGCGACCCTTTACGCCAGATCCAAAACTCATCTTCTCGAATGTCACCGTTACATGCAGCAGTGATATGCCTGATGGCGACAAAGATGCTATCATCGGTGCGGTTCTCGCAATGGGCGGCATGGAATCCAACAGTTTAACAAAGATGGTAACACATATTTGCGCACTGACTATTGATAATCCAAAATGCCAGCAAGCACTAGCAAAGGGCATCAAATGCAAGATAGTATTACCTCACTGGTATGTCACAATCCCGAGTGCTCCCCAAAAGCTAACAATTACAGGTTTGACGATTGTTTGAAACTGGGAAAGCGTATTGATGAGAGACCATACTGCCTCCCAAATCCAGAGATACTCTCATTAAACCCGGAAGACGATCTCCCAATACCCCACAACGACAGCCTGATCGGTGCTTCATCGCCACGTCCGGAAGCCTTGCCAATTACAACCGACTCGCCTCGCTTTCTAGATGTGTTCCAGGACAGAAAAGTCATGATATCGAAAGACCTTGGTATTCATAGTCGGCTACTAAAAGTACTGGAAGATCTCATCGTTGGTGGAGGTGGCTCAATTACGAACTCTGTCCACAATGCAGATATGCTTGTTTGTCAGTGGCGCGAGAGCAGAGATTATGTATTTGCATCTCGTGCTGGCATAGATGTTGGCAACCTCTCATGGTTGTTTTATATGATTATCCACAACGAATGGACATCACCAATGCGACGACTTCTACACTACCCACTTCCACGAAAGGGAATACCCGGTTTCGAAGGTCTCCGTATTACACTATCAAACTACGGCGGCGAGGCACGAACATACCTAGAAAATCTTGTCACAGCTTCTGGTGCTGAGTTTACTAAGAGTATGAAGCAAGACAACACGCATCTTATCACGGCGCGGAATAACAGTGAGAAATGTCAGGCTGCAGCCGAGTGGAATATTGACATGATCAACCACCTCTGGATTGAGGAATCCTATGCCAAATGTCGAATGCAAAAACTTACCGATTCGCGATATACTCATTTTCCTCCTAGAACGAACCTGGGCGAGGTTATTGGCCAAACCCAGTTCGATCCAGAGACTCTCGAGAGCCTCTACTTTTCCAGAGACCCTACCCCAAGCCCAGGGGATCCAAAGACGTTGAGAAGACCTGTTATGCATGAGAAGGATCAAAACTTGTCAAGTTCGAGAACCAATGCAGACGTCAATATGGATGACGACGAAGAGGAAGAGGAAGAGGAGCAAAAGCTCCCGGTCAAGCCGGCAAAGGCCAAGAAACCTGCTGCTATCCCAAGACCCAGATCAAAGTCCAATTTGGACCAGACTAGCACTCCATTGCCGAATCGCCGGATTAGTGCTGGAAAAGAGAATGATACACCCTCGTCGACTCGAAGTGCAAAAGATAAAGCCCAGGCAACAATCCACGGTTTGTCAGCTGATATTGCGCTTTATGAGAAGGAAAAGAAGAGAAAGGGGGCTGTTTGGGGCGGAGAACGCGCTGCAAAAAACATTGACAAGCAAAGATCTCTGGAGCGTCGTAGTTCAACGCCGTCCAGGCTTGCGGAAGAAGATGACGAAGAGGAGTCAGATGATGACACTCGAGCAGCAAAGCGGCAAAAGACTGGTTTGCCTCCTATTGAAGTTCGTCTGCTTGTCACTAGCTACAAAGGATGGATTAACAATTTAACCAAGGAGGAAATCGATAAAGTAAGTCATCCCCGTTTGCACCGTGGCTGCTGGAACTAACACTTGCAGAAAAAACTGAGAGAGTTGGGAGTTCATGTCATCCAAGACCCTGGATCATGTACCCATTTAGCTGCGCCAGCTATAATCAGAACGAAGAAATTCCTCGAGGCCCTTGCAAATGGTCCTACGGTTGTTCGGTCTGAATTCATCGATGCATGTATCAAGGATGGACAAGTGCCAAAGATGTCAGCCTTCGAGCTGAAAGATGCGGCCAATGAGCAGAAGTTCGAGCTGAAGCTGAAAGACGCTATCGCCCGGGCAAAGGCGAACAAGCATTCACTTCTGCGCAGAGTTCCGATTTATTGCACCGAGGATATTCCCAACAAGCCGGACACGTACAGAGACATTGTCTCGGCAAATGGAGGCACATTTACGATTTTCAAGGGCAAACCTTTTGCAAAGAAGGTCAACCCAGAAGAGGATAAATTCGGTCGCGAGCCTGTGTATTTGATCAGCGGTACCAATAAGAAGGAGAAGGCGCTGTGGCCCACATTTCGGGAAGAAGCCAAGAAGGGCAACATGATACCTAGAATTGTCGCAACGGACTGGATTCTAGATGTTGCTATGGCGCAGCAGCTGAAATGGAAAGAGGACTACCTGATGGATGAAGATGACGAATGATGATATAATATAGTGTTAGTATTTGCTTTCCAGGTGCATTGCTTTGCGAGGCGGTTCGGTCAGGAGTGGTAATGAATACCCGTGGTTTGGAATGGGGCGTGTATATTTCTGCTTTTGCTGTATTTAGCTATCGATCAATCAATGAGAAACGCCATCCATGTAACTCCTTCCCATGTAATATACGCTCTCACATGTGCCACCTTCCTAGAAAAACTTAACACCTTGCCCATCATCTTGCCCAAAAACTTGCGCCTTCCCCCGCTTGACAAGTATCCCCATCACCCTTTGCAACAAATCAGGATCCATCCCATGGAACTCTATTCTCATTAGCACATCCCTTCCATTCTCCAGCTCAGCACGTACCTTGCGATAGCGTAGCTTCGCTCTCAGTCAGCTCGTACAGCGTCAACACCGTGTTCTTCTGCGCCGTCTCATCGATCTGTTCCTTTCTTATCAGCCTTCCTCCTTCCCTTCAAATTTCCGTCTTGCAATGGGTACTACGTACCCATTCATAAATCCTTCCTGCCCACTCCTCCGGCGTCCGCCACCATACCCACCACTCCACTCCATTCCCTCCCCCCACCTGTTCCGCGCGTCCCTCCTTCCGCATATACTCCAGCACCTCCCTCACCTCGCCCTCCTCCAGCCTCTTATTAATCCTAGCATTCGCGAACAGCGGTGCGGTAGCGGGGGCTGTGGGCGAGGCAGGGATTTTATAGATCCGGTGGAAAGTACAGTAGGAGAGCACGAGGGAGGACCACTTTTGGAGTTGCGCGTGCCGGGTCGAGGTGTTGGGTTGGGGCGTGTAGAAGGGGGGAAAGGAGTGTTCGCGGGGGAAGGTGAATGTTGATGAGGTGATTGAGGTGGAGTTTGGTGGTGAGAGGGAGGAGGGGATTGGGGTGGAGGAAG
>QGMK01000841.1:0-16427 GCA_007825345.1 Lachnellula suecica
TCCCCCCTATCCTTCAAGAACGCAAACGCAGGATACGTGCCCTCTACCTCCGCGTCCTCCTCCTTCTTCGCGCCTGTAGTCTTCTCACCCAACAGCGCCTTCAAACTCGCGATCGTCGCCTCGTTCCGCGCCGTCTCCGCCACCAGCAGCGCATGCAGCTTCTGCGTCTCCCTCAGCTTGCGCCTCTGCATCGTCACGCTCTCCGCGCTCGGCGCATGCTCATCTCGCGCTTGTTCAAAATTCAAGCCGTCATGATGTGCCAACCGTACCCAGTCCCGCACATCCGCCGGTACCGTCAAGACGTTCCGTAAGGCCCAGAGCTCGAGCTTGTCGAAGTTCTTGTCGATTTTGGCCTCGAGCAGCGTCTCGAGCTGGTGCACGCCGTTCTCGATCTCGTGCTTGATTCGCTCGTGTATATTCTCGACTTTGGAGGGCGAGGCGGAGGAGGGGATCTTGAAGCCTATGTCGGAGGGTTTGGCGGCGAGGAGGCCGCGTTCGACGGCGTCGATGGCTTTGAAGGCGAGGATGTTGATGCTGTTTACTATGTCGTCGATCAGGGCCTGGGAGGAGAATGGATTAGCAACTGGAGTACAATTACATCTCTTGCAACAGAAAGCCCTGCTTACAGCTGGTCGGTATGTTAAATGCTCGGTCAACAGCGTGACATCTGAATTGTTTGACGTGCTCATAGTCGCGGCAGCGATGCAGTTTGCGCCGGGCAGCATTGCGGTAGAACGGAGGGTCCGCAGAGAAAATATGGAAACAGGAACGAGTAATGAAGAATCACATCAAGATTTTACGACGAAGCTTATTGGCATAGGTAAGTGAGTCAAAGAGCGACGGATTCTTGATTGTTGATATTGGTGTATTGATGTTGTGTTTACTTGCACCCCTCATGTACGAAGGTAGTGGAGTCGCGTTGTACAGGTGGTCTGTGCCCTCCCTGCAATTTCAGGTGCGTTTTCAGAATCTTAGGGTTCTCATTCTGACTAAAACATGAGACTTTTTCCCGGCTCATGAAATGGATTTTTGATAAAAAGAAGGGCTACAGAGCTACTTCTCTCTGTTGGGCCAAGACTGAGCCTGCTTCTCTCTGAGCTGTTCCACGGTCAGATTTTTAGCGGCTGGCTTCCTCCATGTAAAACCACACAGAGCCATAGTAAGCTTATCAGATCCTTCCTCGCCGTAATAGTCTCCCACATAGACCAGACTTCCACCAGACGGAGCAACCCTAGCTGCTACTGCAGCCTCTGTGTCCTCCCGAGCAATATACTCCTGAAATTCTGCAGCCAGAACTGCCAACGGTTTGTCTTTATCACCCGGTCTTCCTTCCGAATCATCCGCCCTCAGCGACAGTCGGCCTTCAGGGATAGGGACAAAGACTTTGTCCATACGGTAAACCTGTTTCAAGTGCACGGCTTGCATGCTGTAGCTTTCTGGTATGTCGGACTTTATAGCCCTGGCAGGAAGGAGACAGGCAGGGTTGTATTGAAGATGCGCATATTGGTGTGTTCCACGCTCCCTACAATAATGTGATTAGCATGGCGCTTGCTGAATATTCAACAGAGTGCGAGGCAATTCCCGGCTTACCAATTGAGACCATAGGTCTTGAAGAAATCATTGAATGCGGCTTCTTCAGTAAACGAGACAAAGTGTTGGCCGATGATTACCATCCCTCCGCCGTACGTAATATAATTGTACACTAACTCAAACACTGTTCCTTCAACGGGACCGTTTTGGATGGTTCCTAGTGGCCACTCTTGTTTCCACTTTGTCAAGCCTTCGTCGGTCACGATGATAGCTGCGGGCTTGTTGTACCAGAGATAATGGTGCGCCTTGTTGTAGTCCTTCGCTCGCACCAAGTGGGCAGGAAGATTAAGCTGTTCGGTCAAAGACAAGTAGCGGTCTTCTTGCCCCTCTTCCCAGGCGACACTGAGGAGAAGAACTTCGGGACGATCCTCCTGGCTGTGAGTGAACGCTTGTCGTCCGGAAGACGCGGGAAAATAACTTGGATCAAACAGGTGTGCATTGCGTTCAGATAGGCCATGCCATGGGAGCCTTTGCGGTGCTTGAGTATTCTGATCGATGAAGAAGCGTGCTGCAAAGTAATAGATGCCCGGAATGAGTTGTATCGATACTGCTGTGGTTATTTGATTTGGGTCGTGTTGTGGAGGAAGTCTCTCAATTGGAACGACGAACACTTTTGATGGGGGAAAGCACTAGACGTCCAGAATCGCACCTGCCATGCAACTGGGTCAAGTTCGGGAAACCTTGAGCAATTATGGTGGGAAGGGACTACACGTGCAGAGTTGCGCCTGCCTGCCAATGCTTAGAGTTCCGTCAAGCAATTCGACCTGAGCATTTTGCAAATATAAAATAACATCCCAACCCATTATTCTTTCCCCCTTCACACACCACACACAATGAGACAAACAATGACATGGCTCCCCCAACCTCGCCGCTCTGCCGTCCGCCCACTTTACAGAAGAGATTTTTCCAGATCTGGAGGTGATAAGGAAATCACGCCCTTGCAATTGTAATATGTGCTAAATGTGAAAGACTATTGACAGCAATTCTGCACTTGACAGCAGAACTGTTAGGTGCTGAATGAGGCCGCTAGCCACGGGCCGATTAACACGAACTCATGACATTTTCACCCTCTACTCCGCGGAAAGAGGTGAAAGGGGGAAATTCGAGCTCGCGTAGTCAAAGTCTAGAGAGAGGAATGTGGTGTCGGTGCTATTGCTGAGTAGAATCGTCAATCTATTAAATAGAAAAGCATCACTGTAGTATATCGGGTTTTTACACCAAAACTGTTCATTTCAAAAATTAAGTCAGACCTTCATTATCGTAGCTTCCCAAGGGCGGTGTCACGATTCTGGCAGCTGGCCCGCCCTGGAGAAGCGCCTGTCTTCCCGAAATCATTTCGTCCGCAACACGTGCGAGACAGTATCCACGCAATCAAGCTCTTGGTTGCAGCTTCGAGTAATTACCTAGCCCCAAGATCTGTGCGACCGTTCGCTTGCGAAAAGCAGCTCGGCTACTTCTTCGTAGAGCGCGCCTTCCCTCAATACTGTCCCTTAACCTCAATTCCGTACGCGAGAGAAAAAAAATCGAAAAGCGCCAAAACAGCCCGCAGAATATACACACAAGTACAGCTAGAGATTGACTACCAATGGGATCCCAAAAAATATGCAAATCGATGGCTGCGGGGCTCGAACCCGCAAGTCCGAGGACAATGAAGTTGAAAGCTCCACGCGTCTAACCAATTCCGCCAAGCCACCAGTGATAGGTACCTAGGTACTGCTTTTGTGGTTTTGTTGAGGAGAGTAGACTTATTTCACAATATTAGCATCTTAGTTTCTGGCTGCCAAAACATACGCCAACGCCGGAGAGGACTCCCGGAGAACTCCCCATGGGGGAGAAGGGTCGTTGGTGGAGCGATAGGCCGAAAGCGGCTGCGCAAAGTAGATAACGTTGCCGGGCCATAAAAATACGACAAGCCAACTTTGCGTGTCTAATTTGCGCCTTCATATTCTCCCAAAACATCACGTGACTCTGAAAGTTTGTACCTGCTTAGGTACTGAGAAGCACTCGACCACTAAGTGGAAAGGAAATGAAACCAAATTAGAGATAGCAGGTATTTAGAAGCAAGATATGAAACGCTAAGATGCTTATAAGAAATGGAGAAATACAACAAAAAAAATTTCAACCGGGCAAAAATTTGGGGGGGAGTTACGCACCTTTATACCCGCTCCCGCTGCAGAAGCAGGGATGATGCAGGGCTAGGCCACTACAAAAGTACTCGCCGAGGTTCCGACCGACGTCGAAGATGTTATACGAGATTGTTATATATTTAAGATGCAGATTTCCTTTCCTACTCTGATGTATCCGTTATTTCATGATTTATCTAATCAGGCGTTCGTTGCTAAGGTGAATGATATAAGCTTTAAATTCAAATTATTGCATCAGAAAATATTTTTAGCGGCGTAAATGGTAGTAAGTCTGTGGAATAGTACGCACTTATAGCACTAACATTAATTTTCATTTGGACTGAGTACTTATATATTAATAAGGTCATTTCCAAGATTAAGACAAGTTTTGCTTCCGAAATCCTTTGGTATATTATTGAATCGGTAGATTTTCTCAAGGATAATTGTGGATACTCTCGGAGCCCCGCACTAAGTGGAGTGGACTACACTAAGTGGGCCCTTCTCTCAGCCTCGCTACACTGGTTCCTTCCTACCTTCTACCTTGCATATCTAGAATTGTCAAACCACCCTCCACCCTTTTTCCCATTTTCCCACACGACGACATGGACATCAAGGATCTCAAAGCCATGCACTTCAAAGTGCGCGAAGAAGCAAGTCTGAAGTCTCTACAAGAGCTGTTGCAACTTACACCGCGGGTCGCGCCGCTTTCTCTGACAGGCTCCGACTCGATCATCTTCGTTGCGATTCGCTTTGGATTCAATTCCCAAAACACGACGGAGAACGTCGGTGGGCGGGTCACCGAAATCGGGATCTCTACTCTCGACACCCGAGATCTTGATCTGCCACCCCTAGATTTCAAAGAGATCATACGTTCCCAAAACCATCGCTTCGAGCAGCCAAAGAACACATTCATCTTCGGTGAATCGAAGCGTATCTTTCCACAAGAAATGCGAAAGCTCCTCGAGGACATCATTTCTTCCAAAGACATCGATGGGCAGCCACGAAGAACAGTCTTGGTGGGCCACCACTTCAAACACGACCTCGGCTTGATGGAGGGACTAGGAGTTGACATTCTGGATAAAAAACACTCCGGGTTTGTCGGCGTTCTGGACACGGAGCTACTCGGTACGTACCATATCTTTGCTTTCTAGGTAATAATAAGCTGACTTTCTGGAAATAGCACAAGCCTGCGGAATTCTCGGTAAACCTGGTCCTAATGGTGCAGAGAATAGACTTGTCGTTAGTCTTGAGGCTCTGCTGAAGACAGTAGAGATTCCATTCAAGGAGCTTCATAATGCTGGAAATGCCGCACACTTCACTCTCAAGGCTTTACTCATCCTCGCAGTCCAAGCTACGAAGAAGGCGGGCACCGCTTTGAATTGGGATCAACAAAAAGTATTGGCACGGCTACAGGCGATTGGTCATGCTTCAATTGCTACAGAAATATCGGGGCCAACGCCCGACGCGAAACGGCGCCAACTCCGGGTTCTCGCTGCCATTGATACAAAAGTAGAGGCTCGGTCACGAAAGAAGGCTGAAAATCAGGAGGATCTGTCTACCCCTTATTACGGATTGTCTGAGTGGGAATGAATGGTCTGTCTGGCTGCACGTATGTCTCGCAGAACGAATCCAAACTCGCAAATATCACTCGACATGGCTCCCAAACTGTCAGCATTGCGATACCATCTCTGCGTTCATGTCCCTGGACCCTCGAGCAAGGAGGGCGAACCAACATCCATGCCTCTGATCACGTCGCAACAGGGGAGCAATTCCGCCCCCAAAAGTTTTGCAAGCGAGGTGCATCTAGCGAAACAATGCAAACATACCCCTTTTTATGTTCGTTTCAACAGTGATTTATGTGGTGACATTGATGCACCGACACACAAATATGAAGGCCTGTATCACTGCGTACCACTCTGGCGGAACCAAGCCCTTCGCAAGAGGCAGGTCCGCATTGGTAACCCGGTACTTGAAGCCAGCCTCCTTACCTTCCCTTCTCTTGCACTCTGTGATGTGCTCTCCCCAGCCCCCCGTAAATAAGCCCGTACGTAAAACAGAGTGATTAGATCTCCCTTTCATTATAGACTTTTCAAAAAAACCCTCCAATATTTCTGTACAATCACCCCGGCCGTCCTTGCGATTGAGAACCCCAGATTCAGATCACAACCACGAACCCTTCATTCCATGACCCCACCAAAACAGATCCAGATCCAGATCTCCTCAAATCAGACCACTTCCCAAGATTCGTGCGTGCGCACACCTTCAGCCTCCAGGTCTCAGCCTTATACATGAAGCTCGCACCCCTGTCCCAGCAACGCGTTTCAAGCTTAGACAGCGATAAGAATTCTGGATCACGAACTGGAGGCTTGGCGTAAGCCGCATTTCTTTGCGACATGTTGGTTGTGGCCTGGTCGGCATCAGAGGTCGGGTAAAGTGGTCTGCTAATACCAGGTGGCGGGTAAGTTGGTGTTGGGTTTTACGTTACCAGTACATTGGAAGGGAATGAGACGAGTTGGTTGGTGTTTTGTTTGACATCAAAAAGCACGCTGAAGAAATGAAAGTGAAATGAAAGTGGAGTGAGCGCGAAAGATTTTGATGTATTATTTGTCCTGCTATGTGCCCCCTTCCCATAATCCAAACTAAATCCATCATGGTAATACCCAAACCCCTTTATATAAACTGAAGCGCCCATAACGCCATCCCAATGCTGGCGTGCTGTGGCAATGAAGAAGAAGATATCTCTATGGATTGTAGTTCAACTATGGCTTTTCGTAGAACCAGTACCTGTAACGTGATTAGTATTTGGTATGAGTGGTAATGGGGATGAGGTGAACTTACTCAGCGGCGTATTGTACCTCGAATGCAGCAGGCATGCCGGCGCATGTCGCGGGTGGGTTGCCACCCGCTGTGTTGACTCTGTAGACCTCCTCCAAGTTCCCCGTCGTGCCATCGCGCGCCGTCAGCTTCAACCATGCAACGGCCCCATTGCCTTGATTGGCCTGTCCTTTGATAGCGTTCGTTGGGGCGCTGACGGAGTTGTTCTTCGCGCAAGGAGCGACGCCGAGTTGCATGGCAGTTGTGTCGAGGTTGAAGAGGGGAGTGGTGAGGTTGCTGAAGTAATGGTGGCCGCTGATGGCAAGGTTGGCTGGGGCGAGGGTGGTTTGGTCGTCGGATGTGAGGTTCATTCCGAGTGCTACGCCTGGGAGGAGAGCGAAGACGTCGGGGTTGGTGGCGGCCACGCATGATGCGTTGAAGAGAGTAGCAACGGCGCCAATAGCAGCGGGGATTGCAGATGCGTTTGTAGTCGAGCAGGTGTAGTTTTGGATTCCTCGTCCAATGGCCACGTGCTTGAGTGCGAGTCCGGCCGATGGAGGAGGTAGAGCTGTCGGAGCTGTGTTGAGCATATTAGCTTCATCTCGAAGGGATGACTTGTTGCGGTTACTTACAAGCAGTAGGTAACGAGGCTTTGCTCAAGTCGCAAACTGGTGCTGCCGCCATGCTCTTCCCTGCCTGAACCTTTGTTGCCAATAGGTTGAAGTAATCGGACAAAGCCTTCACCTCAGCAGGTAACGCGGCACCTGAGGGAATTGTGATCGTTGGTGCAGACAGAGCAACGGCGCACAGCGCAGACGCGACCCATAATTTGCAGAACATGGTGAAGTTTGGGTGTGTCGAAGGTATTAATCGTTATTAAGAGACGAAGGAGACAGGCTGACGAAGGAAAAAGAAACAATGAATAGAGGAAACTGGAAGACGATATGCACTCGATGTATAGACGCGATGACTTGAGGAGGGAAGGCTGATATATGAAAGTCGAGGCGGTTGAATGGTGCACAGATGATGAGATGGCTGCTTACCCTGGGTTGTCAAAACGTCTTATACACATGAGTGTGTGTGTGCATGCAATTTTGATCTAATCCTGTAACTCACCTGCTAGCCATCAAAAAGAAGGTTGGCGAGGTTGGTTCGTGGGCCGGCGCTGGAAATATCCTGGCGGCAAACGGGAAGCAGGGGTAGGGATGGCACGATGGCTAAAATCTAAAAACGGGAGGCAGCTTTAGCTCCGCGCAATGTCTAAAGATGGCTTGCGGAAGCGCTGATTGACTGGATAGGGTGAGGGTGGGGTCGGCGCATCTGCATCTGCATCTGCAGGGGCTTAGGCGAGGGTCCGCCCGGGTGCGTTTGGTGGCTGCTATTTGTCGCAGGGCGGTTGGCCAACTTGGCGGTGGGCACCCCCGGAAGATCTCAACAGCCATACAGAGGCCACATCTACGTCTCGCCTGCCTTTAGCAAGACAAGGCAATAGTGTAAACGCTCTGGCCGCGCTGAGGTCGGCCCGCTTGGGGAGCAAATCATGAGGGGTTGGCGGGGGGTAGGTACGGAGAGGGGTACCGGGTCCAGGCGTGAGAGAGTTGGGCGGCAGAAACAGTTCGCGTCTGATGTCCTCCCAACTGTTGGCCTCCTTCCTGGAGATCCCTGGGATCAGTTCTTTGGGTGAGCCTTATCGTGACTGACTTGAACGATGTCTCTGTACTCGAGCATGTGTCGATCCAAACACATGAAGCAGACTCATTTAGCCTGATTATGTGCTCCTGAATAGGTGCTCATCCCTTGAAGTACACTGGAGGGTGCCAACAGCATCAGAATATCAAGCCTGACCCCAGATTCTATCTTTTGCAAACCCAAACAATTGCTGTCAGACAGTATCTCAGACCCCAAATCTTCTCTATGGTGAGATTCTGACTGGTGTTGCTGAGAATTCCAAGATTCCTGTCGCATGATACCCTCGGAGATATCGAATTAGAGTCACTGACCGCTTACTTCTCTGCTCGCCTCTTCTCCCGATTCCAGCGTGTGCCGAGTTTGTTGTACGCCATCGGTAACCCACAATCTGTGTAAGACAGTTCAGAAGCGCATGGGATTCCGCTTTTCGATATTGATATCCACAATAGTACCGCCGCTTGCAACGGTAACGACGCGGAAGTAACGGATACAGCAGCTCTAATTTTTGTGGGAATAGACGCGCGATAGAAGCTCTCCATCAAGTTAGTGGTCTGGAACGATTGGCTGAGAAGAAACATCGGAGAAATTCGACAGAAGTCTATTCATAGATCTCGCGCCGTGCTGGCGCTTATCTGCCGTAAAGTATTCTTGGACACTTGGCACTTGCGCAATTAGGAATGCGGCTCTCTTCCAACCCCAGGTCTTCGTATCCAATCAAATCGGAGTACCAGTTATCTGCCGGTCGATTAAGCAGGTTCCATTTTATCCTGACTTGGGAGTACATGTGGCAAAAATCGAACCATATCTTGTCCGGCTGCAGTGTCGCGTGCCAACCAAAATAACACGGAAGCGTTTGTTTCCTTAGCACGGAAGCTTTTGGTTCCATATGCACCTACCATGCAAAGTCTTTCGAGGTGGATGGTGATATAAGCAGAATCGGCGTCCAGACACAGAGACATACCATTTGTAAGCGTCCGACATACCCAATCAAAGGAACAACCACGCACACACATTGAAGTCCGCCTTCTAGAAATTGGCTCTGTGACCATAATTAGTGCTGATAATACAATAATCTACTTTCCATCTCACGATGTTTTGTCGCTGAATCCTGCTTGCTGCCAGTCACCATGTTGTGAGTCTGCGCCAGCATTGCCGGCAAGAGCACCCGCTGCAGCCCCCACCGCTGCTTGTCCAAGATGACTTCCATGCTGCTCAACGTCTGCTGTTCCCAGCCAATACAAGGAAAAGAAAACCAACACGTGTAATGCTACACAATATCCTGCAAATAGATTACGACTGCTCCTGGTAGCCAAGACCATCCTCGTGATAGAAAAGACTATCCTTTCTGGGAGACTCATTCGCTTGTATGCACGGGCTGATTCCCGTCCTCGAAATGCCGCGAAAGGTGATATGTTCGACTCATATGCCGAGCGATACCGATCTAGAGCTAGCCCGGAAGATGTTGAAGAAGACATCTGGATGGTGGAGGGATTGGGGTTTGTAGCGTAGGAAGACGCTGAGGAAGCCGTTGGGCCTGCGCGGTTGTAAGTTGAGACATATCTCGTCTTCTCGTACAGAGTCAAATTGTCTTTCTGGAGGGATGCAATCTCCTGACGCAAAGATGAGACTGTACGATGGCTCTCCGAAAGCTCATTCTCGAGTTGTGTATTTCGTTTCTTGAAACGATCACGCTGAGCCGTAATCATAGGCAGGATACCCGAACCTCCACCAACTGGCTCCCCCGACCTCAACTGCTCCAGCGACGTCGTACCCAACGACGAAGATCTTGGATCGAAACCAGATATGATTGAGGAAGTTGGCGAGATTCGTCCTTTGCGGCCTCCTCCCAGGGCTGAGGACTGAGGATATCGGCTCGCATAAGTGCCAGCCAATGAGGCACCTGAGGGATAAGCGTTGACTGCCTCAGACTGCACGTTCGCGAGGTCATTCTCCAACGTCGAATTCAAGTGTTGCGCTTTTTCAAGTTCTGCGTTGGCACTTGAAAGCTCCTCCTGCATTGACTGCAGTCGACTTTGTAAGTCTTGGTGAGATACTCTCAAAATGGTCAGCTCATCGCTAAGCTTCTTGTTTCGGGCAAGAAGCAACTGCTCCAGCGTGTCTCCTTTACCCTTTGTCGATCCATTTTCCACGCCGCTCTGAGAAGCTGCTGAATCTGCGAAATCGGTCTCATCGTCGTCCCCAGTCGAAAATTCGATGCTCTTCAGGACTTCAAGCTCTTGCTTGACGTCTTCATAATCGCTCCACTTTTGCACCTTCGTTTTGAGAGAGTCCCGCTCATCTTTGAGCATTCCAATCTCCCGTTCAAGGGATCGAAGCTTGCCGTCTAACTCTCGCTTCCTTGCATCCCTTTCGACACGCGCGGCATCAACCTTCCTCATTAGAGATGAATTCTCGGACCGCATCCGCATATATGCAGGGTCGTCTTCCAAATTCAGTGCGGGCTGACTGGGGACCTGAGATGCCGATTGTGCCAGCTCAATACGCAGTTGTTCGTTCCGTGCCTCGACTTCTGCCAAACGTACGCTTGTTCTCTCTAGGTCCGAATTTACCATCTCCAATTCTGCGCTGGTGACATGACCGCGGCCAGTATCGTTTTCATCGCTCTCTGACTGCCCAAGACGCTGCGTAACTTCGTAGCTAGCCTTAATTTCGTTCAGCAGTCGATCCTGGTTCTCAACCTTCTCCTCCAGAAGCTTCTCCTTGGCCTCCCAGTTGTCTTTCTTTTCCTCCACTACTGCGGCCCACGATGTCTCTACCTCTTTGACCTTCGTTTCGAGACCCTCTTCTAAGTTCCTCCTAGCAGTCCGCTCTGTCTCCAATCTCGATTCGGTCTCTTCCAGCTGCGTTGTGAGCTTACTAACATTCTTCTGCAAATGTTCATTCTCCTGTGTGACCTTCGGTAGCGTGTCCTCAGACAAGAGCAGGGAATCGACGGAGGCTTCGAGTAACGGGTATGGATCGGGTGCTTCGGATAGGGAGGAATACACCTGTAGAAATGCCGAGTTTGTAGATTTCGAGTGATTCGTAAGGAGGTCGATGAAGGTCTGGTAGGCTAGAATAGTGTAAGCCATGATCCTTTAAACATTGTTAAAATGCACCCACCTTTAAGAAGCCCCTTGACCTCGCCCAGCTTTGCCGCATCATCTAGCTTCCTAAAGTCTTTGGTTTTTTGTGCTAGGTCTTTGCGCTGAACAGTTGAGTCTCGCTGATACTGGACAATCTCCGACGCGGTGTTGTCCAAGGTCGGGATCATTGAAGTCAGGTCGATATCTAGAGGTATTAGTAGGCGCCGGAAGCTGGAGAAATGGAATACGCACTCCGCCATGCTGAAATTGCCTTCTGGAATTTATTGTCCCCTTCTTGAAGAGATGATGGTGCCCCTTCGTTGGGCGGAGTTCTTGCTGCCTCCGCCAGGGCGGCATCTCCTCCAAAGTCCGCCATTGTATTCGCGCAGCTTAGGGAGGAACCATCAGATAATTGAGTGATTGAAAGCTACGCCAGCTAGCTTGAGGATGTTGTATGGGTATTTGGCGCGTTGTTGTTGAAGGTCGGAGTTTGGAGTGGTGCCAAAGTGTTCTTTAGGCGATCCAGGTACTGTACTCAGCCTCAGCCGCGTTGCATACAATAAGAGCGTGACCAAACACCAAACTACCTAGGTATGATAGAAGTCTAATTATAATCCAGAATCCCGCTGTTATTTGGTCTCCCAGTATTATTATTCAGGTCAATATTAGTCGATAGATGTTACCTGTTCTTCCGCGACTTCCTTGTGCGACAGAACCACTAGACGAAGCCTATTTTTATCATCCTTGGGATCTTTAGCATCGTTGCTCTCTTTACCACTTTCAACTTCACGTGCAGCTATTCAAATCCTGGAGCTTCCAGCAAAGTGTCTGTCGCTAGTACCAATATGGGGATCGTTCACATTGTGATGTTTGAGTTCAAGGAGGGGGTTCCCTCAGAAGAAGTGACGGATGTAAGGCAACGTTTACCAACATCAGCGCTCAACGTTTACTAAAGATGTCTTGTCACTGTAGGTTTGCAACCGTCTACTTGCACTCAGAGACCTTTGCTTGCACCCTACCACGAACACGCCGTATGTCAAGACTGCTGTCGGAGGCAAAGATAACAGTCCAGAAAACATCTCCGTAAGCAGCATGAAGCTTTCTGAAAATTCACGGATCCAGACTGACAAGGCCCTAGGGTGGGATCACTCACGCTTTCGTCGTAGAGTTTGACAACGAAGAGGACAGGAAGTACTACCTTGAAAAAGACCCCGCACACCTGGCATTCGTGAAGAGCGTCGGGGCTGTAGTGAAGAAGGCGCAGGTTGTTGATTTTACTCCTGGAGTCTTTTAATGCATCGTGATAGTTGAGGGACTCAAGCTATGACTGCCTCTTGAGTTTATTCTGTTTGTTCATAATTCATGTCTTGGTTTTTTAAAAAAGGCTTGAAAACTCTTCCAAGTTACCCCGTCGCCGGCCTCCTGGGGAAAGTGGCAACCGCGCGTGATCCAACCTGCAAATGCGGTCCGAAAATAGCGTCTGCCACGGGCGTTATGCTTTATTCTTCTTGTCTCCATATCATCATATCAGAAGTTAAAATTTTCTACAGTCTCTGTTGTTGGCCTTCGCGCGAGGTTTCTCAATGACCAGACAAAGCTGTTGACTGAACGCCACCAATCTCCAGACTCTCATCAAAAACAGTAACTTCCATGCTCAATTTTCCATCATTGATCTCCTTGGCCTGTGCTCTCATAAATAACTATTTCGTACCTGCTACGAGGATTTATTTTATCTCTATACTTGAAGCCAACGTTGAAATCATGAAAGGCATTATATAGGAACCCGACGTAGCGTCCAGACCCTTTTGACTCCGGCTTCTCGATCCCGCTTTGCTGCAAACCCAATACAACAATTGCGACCTGTCCGCCAGTGGCCTCTTTCAACTAGAAGTTGGCGAGAACTGGAATCGACATGTCTACTATGAAACCAAGCATCTCATTCGTAGTCCGCAGGAGTGATCCATTGGTCACAAATACTGGGCTCATGCAAGTCGTATGGTACAAAATATTTCAGATACGATTGGACCCGCCGAAAGCTATCGGCGTGGTGAGGTGTTTGGTAGGATATCCAACCGGGGTCATCGCCGCGTGCAAGTGTAGCGGTGGAAGACTTTATGCGGGTGTATCCAACTTCCAATTCGTCTTGAAGGAGGGACCTTGCGTCGGTGGCAACTGACTCTTACTAAAATGAAGTGTCAGCGTTTTGAAACGGATGCAAATTGCCTGGGAACTTACTTCACGAAGCAGATGGCGCAGTCTCTACATTGATGACCATGATCCTCGAATACTTTAATCAGATTTATATATTATTATTCTAAGCACCACAGAACTGCTCCGCATCTTTCGCAAAATCCTCGCCACTGAACGCCATTGTTTCATCACCGAGCACCTGGAATGCCATGGCCATGCCACTTCCCTGATGCCATAGAATATGACAATGCAGCCTCCAAATCCCCGCATTATCAGCCAAGAACCTGATGACTACGTAGCCCCACGGTGGCACATAGACCGTATCCTTCTGCAACGGGTTCTCGGTGTTGAAAGGCCCACCACGAGGAGGGGACAACTTCCATGGATTATAATAGTCCCAGCCGCCGTTGCCTTCATGGGAGCCGATGATGTAGAAATCAAAGCCGTGCTAGACACCGAAGATTAACAACCTCGTAGTTGAAAAGCTCTGGTAGGCGACTTACGAGATGAAAAGGATGCCCGCTGCTATCGAGATTGTTGATGGTCAACTCGACCCACACGGGGTCGGCTCCAGTCCACGGGACCAGCTGATGCTCGTTCCAGCTCTCTCTTGATGTGGCGATCAGAGGTGTATCTTGCGGCTCCCAAAAGGTGCGATTGATCATGCCATGTGGAACTTGGCCAAGGCGATTCAGGATTGTAATGGATGACCATATCATGAAGAATTGGTCAGCTTCTGGTATCAGACTGGGCAACACCGGGCCTTTTGCCATGCGGAGGTTGAAGGGCAGAATTTCAGGAACTTTCTTTGATGGCTTTGGCGCGGAACAGTCTGACGAAAGATGGAAGGACTGGACTGGTGTGAGCGCGGGATTGGGATGGAGAAAATTCCTGGAAGATGTCAGAGTCCATCTGGGAGAAAAAAGGGGCTGCTTTGGAAGTATTTCTCCTTTTTAACGATCATGGAATCAAGACTTACTCTTTGTCCAAGGCAACGATAATTTCAGTCTCTACGTCTCTCATGGCTTCGGGCCAAGAAACAATCAAGTCTACTCTTTCCGCAGGGTAGAGGACCCCAACGGAGTTTACCATGTCAGAAGTTTCAGCTACTGGTAAGCCGCCGTCCACTTTGATAAATTTTAGCTCAGCGTCCGGGATCGTGAGCGAAAGTCCTGTGAGAGACCTAAGTAGCCATCAGTCAAAAAGTTCTTGTCCATCGAGTATACTGCATACCCAACGTTTACGAGCCGCAGTCTATATCGAAGTTCTTTATTTAGCGAGAGCCATGGCTTTGTTATTTCGCTACAGTTGACCGGATGACCATGAGTCGCTCTCGAGCAGTCGAAGTGTCCTAGCCCATTGATGAGAAGAGAGTCTGGGACCGGCTGTAGATACTCATATCAGCTCCGAAGTTTGGTATATCTCGTGGGTCATACCTCCACACCAACGCTCGTCATGCGCAAAAACATTCCTAGGACCTTTTCGGCAGGCCAATGATACCAATCACCAACGAGGAGAAGCAGCTCATGATCGTACTGGTAAGTAGCGTTTTCAAGAGGTTCATTAGGACTATGAACAATCAAGCCTCCATAGAGACCATCAGCTCGTTGCACTTCAGAGTGTGCATGGTACCTTTACACCTTTAGTAATTGTGTTTGACCGTTGCACAGCTCAAATTACCAAAATGTTCCAGCTTGTTCATCAATTGGTACCCGGTAAGTAAAGCTTCCGTTTTGCTTAATAGCGCATTGAGTAACCCCAACTGGCCCGTCCATAGCGTTTGCACCTTGTTGATCTTAGTATAATTTGATGTATCAAGTATGGAACACCAGCTACCTCTCAGATGCAAACCATGCCAGTGGAAGGAGATCTCCTCTTCAGCGGAATTGAAAACCTCTATCTCGAGAATATCACCAGAGCGAGCTTCAATAGTTGGACCAGGAAATTGATCTATCTTTGTTAGCGCTTCAGAACTCTGGCGCGGGGGCATATTTTTCTGGTCATGTCTTACCATTTATGAGAAACACTTCCTTTTCAACACCATTTGGAGCTCTTGTCGCCTTAGTTATAATCCACGAGAAATGTCTGACACCCGGGTCACGCGACACATGATTCTCCGGGTGGAGCAACCATTTCAAATATCTCTCGTGTCCCTGCTCTAGAGAGGGATCATGATGCTCTGACGATATCGGCCCCCACGTGGCTAGTTGGGTATTCCATTGTCGGTACCAAAGGAACAGAGTTGCCAAAGAAATCAATGAGAGTGTGAAGGTCCAAATCCAAAGTCTGCGGTTCCCCACGTTGTCTTTCTTCCACCGCTCTGTTGGCAGCTTTTCATCGTGGCCAAGCATTGACCTGAAATAGTCTACTACCGACATCGCAATCCGGCGGCATTAAAGCAGTTCATGCTGCTAAAGGCGATGATTTGAAACAGAAGAGAAATATTGGACTCAAAAACAGTATACGAACACAAGTCCTCGAGGATCAGCACTTCTGATCCACTGTTGTGTATCCAGCTTTGGATGACAGTCGGAAGAGATGAGATATTAGGATGCAGTAGTGCTCAGCAGATCCAGCTTAAAAATAGTGGACCACCAACTTGATGGCCTGCTGCAACATAGACTTGTACGAGGAGTGCCAGCACGTGGAATCGCAGCGGCAGTTCATTTGCTAGGCACGCAAAATGCTTGATTGTTGAAAGTGGGGAGCTTGCGTTTAATAGCTCCGGACGTCCCAAACTTCCAGGACCCTTCCTGCAACCAAGGCCACAATTGCTACCTTCTTCTCCAGGACGATCATGAGGCTTTTTCAGGAGTTGGAAAGGCGTTGAGGCAGGAGTCTCTTACATCGCGCAAAGGCAGCTTTTACAGAACGGAGTTAAGCTTTTTATATTAATATTTAATATTTCCTTTGAAAATATTAATATTTCCTTCGT
>QGMK01000842.1:0-16361 GCA_007825345.1 Lachnellula suecica
TGAATCTCTTTCTCATCATCAATCTCATCATTAGACAGTCCCAATCCCCCCCTGTCCACCTTCCGCCTCCTTTCTCTCCCTTGCCGTATTCCCCAAGCGCAGCGCAACCCTCTTGAAGTAGTCCTGCATCGAGTGCTTCGGGCCAGCAGGCAGGTCTGCAGAGGCGATGTACTTATCAAACACCCTGCCCTCCTCGTCTACGACATCAAATAGCGCCATAAATGCTGCTTCGGCCGCAAGCTTGATGGGGATGACCATGTCGCGGACGCTCGCGAAGATGGGCGGTGCCAATATTGGTAGGTGAGGTCGCACTAGGTCCATGTGGTGCCGGCATACGGTACGCACGACCACCAGAGATAGACGGCGGGTGTCGGCGGGGTTGCCGGGCGCGATGAGGGTAGCGAGGGATTCGAAAAGGGGCTTGGTGGTTTCGTAGTCGCTGCTGCGGGTATCGGCGAGCAGGTATTTGCCTGCAGCTAAAACACAGTTGTCGGATATGAAGGGCTACATCATATTAGTTGGGTCGCGGAAACCAGGAGAGGGGATACTTACATTCTTGCTTCCCATGCCTTGGCAGATGACCTTCGGGAGGTCATTAGCAAAGGCACTTTTGGTTAGCGATGAAGCTGATTCGGACAAGACCGCATTTAAAGCCAGGACTGAAGGTTGACTGAAGTGCGTAGTCATAACCCGGTTCTTGATGAGACCAGCAGCATTCTCGGATGGTAGATTCTTAATAAGAGCACCAAGCAGCTTCGCGTTTGTGATAGCCATCGAAATGTCGTTGTCTTCAGGATCAGTATCGATCAATGCCAGAACAGCATTCCGAGACGGTTCACCCATGTTTGCTCCGGCTTTGCTGATGACTTCGTATAACGCTTTCAGCATCGCATTGCGAACACCGACATCTGAGGTTCTTGAACCCGTGACCAATTCGGCGATTAAGGGGTCGATACGCGGTGTCAAGGTAATCAATGTACCCAGAGCTTTTGCTGCCCGAGACCTCAAAACCTCGCTCGAAGTATCGGCCAAAGACTTAGCGAAAGTACGCTGAAGTTGAGGAAGGAAAGGCTTCAAGAACGCCGGGATCTTCTCCAGTAGGTTGTTCAACGTCAGCAAAATGGCAGCCTTGACTTCAGTAGATCTCTCAGACACAACTCTGATAAGTGGTCCAGTGATCTGGGTAACGAATGGTTTCAGAGAATCCCCGCTCGTCCGGTCTATGATATCCGATATAGCAAGAGCAGATTGTGTTCTCTGCTCTGAAGTTCCATTCATTAAACCTTGTAGGAAGATCGGCAAAATGGCATTGATACCCTTTGGAAGCCCGAAGCCTGCTAGATTAGAACCAGCCATACCAACGTGCTGTAAGATCTGGCGAGTTGAGAAGACGAGAGACTCCATTTCTTCCTTCTTCAGGTGCTTGGTAAACTCGCTCAGAGCTGTCCAGGCGGCTTTGACAACCTCTGGGTCTCTGTCATCGAAAGACATCAGCAGAGCGCGAATGATGTCCTGGTTATATCGAGAGTAGTCGACTGAAGCCGCAGCGAAGAACTTGGCGAGGTGGTAATCGGTAGCAGCACGTCTGCGGTGGTCCTCGTGTTTCACCAGGGCGAGCAGCACACTCATTGCTGTGTTCAGCCCATCGAACTCGTCAATAGAGAGAATGACGGTATCAAATGAGGTTTCAAGGTCAGCCTTAAGCTCCTCATTCTTGCACGAAACAATGCTAAGGTGACAGGAGAGTTAGTTACAACGCTTATTATGTCTGGGGGGGGGGAAGGTGGGAAAATACTTACGAGTCCATTAATGAAGTTAAGATAACGGGAAGTCTTCTCGTGATGGCAGATCCAGCGACGGTAGAGAGTGACGCCAGTGCCTTCGCATTGAAGGAAGAAATTGGGACTGTGGTGAGGGTCGGGAGCAAGTTTGGTAGGATGATATTCGATCGAGTCGTCTCCGTGAGAAGTGTTAGAAGTGCAGATAAAGCATTGTCGGCTTCACCCTCGGTCCGAAGGAGACTGAGAAGATACGGCAGAACTTGATCGACAGCTTTTTTGCCAAACATTTGCTGAAGAGAGTCGAAAGCCTCAGCGGCTGTCTCGCGGACGTCTTCGTCTGAATCTATCAATGCTGTTCGAACGACAGAGATCAAGGTCTTCTCATGATCTTCGAGTGCTTCTGGTGAAGCTGACGAGATCAATTCTCGAAGAGCAATACATATGCCTTGCTTAGTGTCGGTATCTGTAGAAGTCTGCAGGCCTTCTTCCAGGGTTGGTAGCAAGGTAGACAAGACGGAGTCGCCAGCCTTTCGAATGAGCTCACCCAGGGCGTTACCGGCAATGACTTTCTGCTCCGGATTGGAGCTGGCAAGCCGGCTAATAATGAGTTTTGTGAGTGTAGGAATGAGTTCCTTAAGAGTTCGCTGTGAAGCCACTAAGGGCTTCCACACATCAACTGCAGCAGTTCGCACAAGACCGGAAGTATCGCAGCGACAAATGTAAAGCAAAGATAAGACTCTGTTTCGCTTCTCTTCTCCCAAAACTTCTAATAGGGATGCTCCTGCTTCTTGTGCGCCGTCTTGGACATCGTCCAATTCCTGATTAATACGTTAGTTGGTGCTGAAAACAAGTTGATGTTGAAAATAATAAATCCGGCTCCAGTATCCGGAATGGTCCAAAAAGAGTCTTCGAAGTGGTGCCATTAGTCAAGCTCAGAGCTTGACAGACTGGCCATAACCTTCTTGTGGCCAGCTCTCTTTAAATGTACTGTGAGACTGTCTTTCCTAACTGCTCCGAAGACGCAGGGAATGCATGTGAATGGACGATTCATGCGCTCTTCTACAGAAAGATGACTCGGAGTCAAATTGTGGATTTTGAGAGCTGTTGAACTGGCACAGTTGACTTTGCAGGTTTTGCAGTAGTGTTTCTCTTCATCGTAGTAGCGTTGTGTCTGGGCCCTACCTCTATCACGAATTCTCTCTGGGCTTCTTTCTCGAAGATCAGCTTGCCTCTGCCTATTCTTCTCTGCATAGGCATCGTAGTTGGTCTCCATCTGCTTGTGATGCCAGTTCAAAGAGACTTCAGCCGCCTTAGCATCACGTATTTTCTTGCGCTCGGCATCTGCAGCTTCGAGTTGCTCAGATGAGAGCTCGAAGTCGCCGATGATCTTTTCAATCAGACAGCAGTGGCTGCATAGTCCTTCATACTCGAGTGTTGTACGGTCCCATAGACACATATGCGACATTCCGAAGTCTCGAGATACTGTACGCATGGCCCAAAGCATATAGGCAAAGGTAGCTTCTAGAGCCAAGAACAGAACGCGGATTATTGGTACCAATGAAGCAGCTGGTATATCAATCCAGCACAGAGGTGCCTTATGGACTATCTTGTAGCCATCTTTGATAGCATCATCGACATGTCTAGGCAGCATGAGACGGCTGTCGTATTGTGTGAATCTATTTTTCAGGCCTCGAATAGCCTCGGTTGCGGAACCAATGTAGATCTTAGGCGTGCAATAAGGTTTCTCCAGTATGATGATGTAGATAGCCCAGCATCGCATAGTCTCAGTCGTAAGAGTCTTGAGAACTGCAATAGTCGGGGGTGTCGAAGCTTGAAGTATGTCGAAGAGGCCTGGTGCGAATGTGAGGGAGACAGATGATGCTATCTCTTCCAAGACCGCCAGGCTTGGAAAGAGCTTTGCATAGTAGACGTTCTTCTGAGCAGCTGGTGTGTCTTCTAGACACTGCCAAGTCTTGAGCAAGACGAAGGCGAGGATTGTGAGAGTACTGGCGACATCCATGGCTGCGATTGTCTCAAATCGGAGGCCCCGATTCGGACGCTGTCCAAAGGTACTTTAGGCTGAGACGAGACGAGACGAGACGAGACGAGACGATGTGTGCTGACCGTGGTCAAGAAGAGGACAATTGTCGAGGAGATGAGGCTTTTGAAAAGTACTTTGTGGCCAGACGAGAAGAGAGTTGTTGATCAAGGGAGAAAAGAGCGCATTTGTGATGCTTGTTGAACGTGTTGTCTAAGGGAAAGTCCAATCCAGTCCAGAGGGGGGAAATACGCAAGCTCCATGCTAGTGGTCGGACGCCCTTCCCGTATTTGTGAAGCTTGTTGAACATGTTGATTAAGGGAAAGTCCAATCCAGTCCAGAGGGGGTATACTTAAACTTCAGGCTAGTGGCCAGACGCACTTCCCCAAATCCACTTCAGATACATTTGGGCAAGAACGTCTGGCCACCAACACATAGACGTAATAATAATTGTTAAAGACGAGGTGTAAGAAAAAAGTGTACCCACAGTAGTTGCACTGATACCAGTGAGATTGAACAACAGATCACCGACTAATTCCACGGAGCTGAGACGGATTCTGTAGCTGTCATCTGCGAGACCACGTTCAAGTTCGGGAAGCAACAGATCGATTGACTTCGTGGCGAAGTTCTTGACAAGAAGACGACCAGCCCGAAGAGAAGTGTCGCGAATAGACTCAATATCGTCTGCAAGACCTGATAAAATGGGCGGAATGATCTTGCTGAGATAATTGGCAAAGCTGTTACCGAAGCATACAGGCAAGAAAATGAAGAGTGACATGAAACCCTCGCGCACAGATGGCTTGTTGGAAGCGACATTTTGCAGAATGGTAGGCAGAGTCTCTTCGAGACGACTAGTGCCAAGACCAGCAAGCACTTCACTGAGAGCTTGAGCAGATCCAAGACGATCTCCAGCACCAGTATCTGACTTCAAAGTCTGCATAAGACCTGGGATGAGGTCCGGAAGGGCATCCTCTCCTAGTTTCTCGATCAAAGAACCCAGCGCCTTGGAAGCGGTGGCTCGAGTCGTTGGGACGGGATCGACAACGGCAACCTTCAGACCAGCGACCAGAATTGGCAGATGTGCGATCAAATCCTTTCTTTCTGTCAAGTGCGCGAGACTGCCAATAACCTGGGCGGACTTTCTCTTGGTGCCTGAACGATCTCCCAGTCCTCGCTCAAGAATACGAGCCACAAGTGCAAGGGAAGGAGCATCCAAGTAATGAACGAAAGAAACCTTGATAAGGGCATCCAATGCATCATCGGTATATTTGGTGGGGTCGCTAAGTGCCTTGAGAAGTACATCGACAAGATTCTTGATCTCAGGGTTGTTGATGACTTCACCAAAGCGCTTCAAACTTCGATTGGCGGCAAGGCGTACTTCTTTGTGGCTGTCGTTGAGAACTCCCGTCAACGGCGGGATGATTTCAGGTAGACTCTGTGCGAGCTGCTGCGGGTCGAGGTACGCCATGGCACCAAGTAGGTCGCAGGCACCCTTTTTGCTTCTCCATTGCGAGTCATCCAACCCATCAAGGAGGGTGGGCAAGATCCGCTTGACACCATACGAACTCAGGCTAGCAAAGCATGCTTTTGCAGCAGCCAGACAGCCTTCACGGACATCGGCGCTGGCATCACCGAAACTTGAGAGAAGCTGGGGCACGATTTGGATGACATAGGGCTCGAAAACGCGCCCAAGGATTGTCGATAGAAGTTCGTATGCGAGCAAAGCGCCTTGTCTGTGATTGACGTCCTTCTTGTTCTCGATGGCGCCCTTGAGGGTCACCATGATTCTATACTCCCTCAATGCAGAAATACCCTTGCCATTGACCAGTCCAGCTACTCCGTAAGCGGCACCACGACGAGCAGCATATTTCTTTGAATTGAGGAGTCGATCGATAACTTGACTCATATAATCTGACATCTTATCGCTAGATGCACGAACAAGAGGGGGTAGGCACTCAGCAACAGCGTACTGGACGGCTTCTGACGGTGTGCTCAAGGTTTCCAGTAACCTGTCAACAACCTTCGGGACGCGAGGATCCCCTGCCGCTAAATGACGTGCCAATGCACCGTACATAATAATGACAGCTTCGTTGACTCGATCAGCAAACTCGGAGCCCTTGTCTGGGGCCTCCAGTGTCTGCTCAAAGGTCTTCATCAGATCTTCCACTTTGTCCTTTCCGTGGAGTGCAATGATGGCCGTAGCGGCTTCGACCATCTCCTCTCGGACATTTGGATCTTTGTCACCAAGTGGTCCTTGCTCAATGAGAAATCGTAAGAACTCATCAAGGAGACTCTCCTTGAAAACTGTGGCGAGTTCCTTAAACGCAATAGCAATTCCGTTTCTAGCTTCCCACGGATCAGAGAGATCCATCTTCCTCGGCATGCCAAATTCGTCGAGTTGAGGTACCCGAGGTTTGGCCAACTCTTTATAAGAGGATTGGAGACGCTCAAGAACATCTTCAAGAGTTGCTGGCTGGAGTTTCACAGACTCAGATAATGATCGGGCGGCAGCTCTCCGAAGTTGCTTGTCTGTGCTGTTGAGGTAAGATAGCATCCTGAAAGGTGATTCGGCTGTGATTATGAAGCTACTCTCTGCCCAGATCTCATGGCCAAGCTCGACATTCTCGTCCACATCGTCATGGCATGCAAGCCAAATCTCCTCAGAAAAGTCTAGATCACTCATGTCAATCTCTGCACTAATAGACTGCAGCACCGAAGTCCGCACAGAGATTTGAGGTACGATTGCACCCTTGGCTAGGATTGCAATCTCGGAGTCCGTGATACTGGGTGCAATGCATCGACAAAGATCCGCCAAACAATCCTTTATAATCTTGTAGTGTTGGTTGTAGCTCTGCATAGATGATATTAAAGCAGACAAGATCTCCGAGCGAGGTACAAGAACATCAGAAGAGGCATCGGTGTGGAAGGAAACAAATTCCAGAGCCAGCACTATTTGAGCTTCAGCATCATCCGTTTCGCCGAAGCCTCCTTCACGAAGTACCAAGAAGACGAGTGGAAGAATGTATGTTAAGGATACAGTATCGAAAGGGCGTTGCTCTCCAGAGAAGCGAAGGCGGTAGAGAACCCTTGTAATGAGCGCGCCCAAGGGTTCTTGTAGTAAATGTGCTGGTAAGTGAGGTACATCCAGTGCCCTCAATGTGGCAATACCAATGAACGGACGGAGAACACCGATGCGACTTGCAAGTGTTTCTGAGCAGGAGATGTATGCATCTGGAGCGGCGGTCCCGGTGATCAGACTGGCACCAGCACTGATAACATCGACCAAAGCTTTCACTGATGGTCCTATCCAGAGGCGAGCATCTGTTGGCGGACCAGTCGCAAGACTATTGATTATGCCAATTCCACGGAGCAGCTTGGCTTCGAGATATCGGAGGTTCAGTCGAATATCAGCCTCTTTTTTCATTTGAGCTTTGACTTTCGCAGCCTCTTCAGGAGTAAGCTTTTTTTGCTGGCCCTTCTTCTGTGCGAGAGAAGCCCGTAATTCCTCTTCCCACTTGATTGTGTCATAGTCTTTAGTGTTTTTGTTAGGAACATAGCTTTGAGATTTCGATGCTAAGACGTCGACAAAAGCGGTGCCTTCTTCGGTTCGAAATATCGCTGCCTCTGTTGGACCAACACCTGCTAATTGAGCCGAATCAAGATCTTGTTCGATTAGCTGCACGATGCGAGACGTCATGACATCAGGGGCAACGAAAGCAAGCTCAGCGGCGGCATTGAAAGCCGCAGTCTTGACAGATTCAGAATATTGCAGAGGCTAAGACACGGTTAGGATCATAATGAAATTTTGGTGGGGGACGGACGATACATACTGTCTCTTTAAAGCTCGTGAAATCTAGAATCTGCTGTATTAGTTCGTCTCCAAATTCTCGGGCAAGAGCACCTGGGTCCACCTCAACTCTAAGACACAGATCTATCCAATTAATTCGCGGCAGGAGTTCAGGCCGAGATATGACCAACAGTGAAACCATTTGCTCTTTACGAATTGACTCGCTAACCGAGCCACCGAGGCGCTCAATGTCTAAAGGCGGTAGACAGATGGATTTGACGACTAGATGAAGATTCTGGCTCTCTGACTTGGAAGCAGCAGCGGCGCTATCCTTATCCTCGGACTCAACTGCCTGTTGCCAACGCCAGAGACCAGCAACGATGATTCTTGAGGTCTGCGAGGGGTCCTTGACATACAACTTGGCAAGTGCTTGAGAAGCATGCCTTCGTAGATCTGGATTGATGTTTGCAGAACACACACAGAAAATGACAGCTTGAGACCACCCAGCGGCGATGGCTGAATTGGGTTCGGTGGTAGAAAGATCGGACGACAGAGAAGAAAGAGCGCGGATGAGCCACTTATAGTCATCGTCGCTAGCAAGCTTTCCGTATATGCGCTGGTTCAACATAAATGAAGGTTTAGGATCCATTGTCAGAGCTTGACGCGCAATTGCAGCTTTTTTCAAGGCCGATGCGACCTTGCTCTCTGATGTGGCCAAAAGCGTTGATGAGATAGCTGTGAGAACATATGCGGCAGTAACGAGGCCAGATTGAGCAGCAGCTATTGGATTGCTAGTAGTTTCTTGCCAAATGTCCACAAGAGCCGGCACTACTGCTGCTGCAAGGGCAGAGAAGCTTGATTCCAAGATATCTGAGTCATTGATGTCCCAAAAGAGCTCCCCAAGGCGTGATGCCCATAACTTCTTCACGGGAACTTTCTTGTCAGAGAGGCCTTTTACGAAGATGTCGATGACGGGTTTGGGAACCTCGCTTCCATTAGACACTCCCCATCTCAAATAGTGAAGGAGTGTTGATGTTTCGGCACTGAGCGCCACCTCATTTGCTTCCTTTGCGGCAGCGGTAGCAATTGCCGGGGTTACTGATCCTACAGTCGCATCCGAAACTGGGAGAACAGTCAACATTTCTGCATGGCTGGCTCTCTGATCTGCGGAAGGCAGTTTTCCTGTTTTCAGAGGAGTAGTAATCTCTTCCGCAATCTTAGCTATAGCATCAGAATCGTGACACTTCTGCACGATTGCTTTGAAAGTTGAGAGAGCTCCGTGTCGTATCGAGGCATTTGTGGACTTGATGTTTGAAAGGAGTGGTTTCAGTAAATTGCGTTGAAGGATGGTTGAAAGGTCTATAGAATCTGGGAGCGCGTGGAAGAACGGCTCAATCAGGTCGTTGAGCACAATCTCAGGAGCTCTGAGGAGAGCCTTCTCAAGAGATGGGATAATCTGTGTCTCAACATCTTCCTTGGTAGTAAATGCCTCGAAGAAATCTCCCAGTCCACCAGCAATGTGCGGAGGCACTACAGTCCGGGATCCAATAATCTCCCTATTATAGAAGGTATAGACTTCAGACTTCTCGCGTAGAAGAATCTCTTTTGGTTCCGGTAGCCTTGAACAAACTCCAGCAACAACGCCTAGCATAATAGCATTCCTCGCTGTAGATTGAGAACCCTTTGCCGTAAGCCTCTGTACAATATCCTCAATCGCCTTCTGCCTGGTGTCCTTTTTGAAAACTTTCCGCAGACCACGCCGAGTCACCACGAGAGCCGAATGCTTCACATTGGACCTAGAAGATTCGCCCAGGCATAGCTCCAACACCTGAGCATTGCTCACAACTGTATCCAGGCCCCATCTATCCCAGTGGCTCGTCCCAGAAATTTCTTGGAGCAATATGCTACACCATTCAACAAGCACAAAGGCATTGCTCGGTGCCAGGCCAGGTTTGGCGGTTTCGGTATGGATATGCTTCACAAATCGTGCCAGAGCTTCGGGAGGAGCGTCTGAGCTGAATATGTTTCGTATACATCGTTGTACCGCGGCCCGTGAATTTCGATCGTGGTAGAAAGGGTATGTGGGGGTGAAGAGATCCAGAATCTGGGGGAAGAGTTCGGGGTTTATTTCTATTTCAAAATTAGCAGATATCCCGTAAGTATACAGTGCAACCCAGGGCAGTTTCTACCATTGCGAGACAGCCTCTCCTCAATATTATGGAGGCTTCCAAGACGAAGGGTTGTTGACGACGAGCAGAGCGCTGCTTTGGTCGCAGTGATGTCCAGATCCACCACGGCCAACCCGTTTACCTCCACCTCAGTCATCGTGTTGAACAGGGAAACCAGTCATGCTATGACCCGGAGGATCTTCGTCTGGCTCAAGGGTTAACGTGGAGTCGAGGGCGTGCTTGTTGCTTGTTGCTGTTATTGTACCGCTTAGGGTTATTTTTTCTGCGAGGATCCCCCGCCCCAAAAGATTCAATCGCAAACGCCACACAGCTGCACCGCGTCCACGGCAAGCCGCGCCCACCGATACAAACACAACAAAAAATCACATTATTTTGGAGGCTTTCCAAATGGCCGGAGGGAAGAAAAAGAAGAAGCCCGCAGCGAATCCTGCCCGGGGCGTTGCTACTACGTCTATCGCTTCCAAATCTAAAGTTGAGGATCCAGAGGCGGAGGCAACCCCTCCAACAGAGCTCCCCGAAGCTGAGGTACACCAAAATGACGCTCTAGACACCAAAGCACCGGGAATTCCAGGACTGCCACAGAAGGATCTGACTCCCGAAGAATTCGAAAGGCAACTCGAAAACTCAGAACTTCAACTCCTTGTCGAGAAGCATGCCCAAAAGTCCAAGAGAGATGCCCTTCGTCAAAAAACGAGGTTAGAGACGGATCGCCGAGTATTGAGGGGTCAGGCAGAGAGCCTCAGTACAAGAAAATGGCTCCCACCAGAGCTCATGGAAGAGGTCCTGGATTTAGTCAAGTCCGAAGGAGATTTACAAGCCAAAATATGGATGGTTCTAGCAGCCTAAAACCTACTTCAGAAGAAGACCTGACCATAAGACTCTGGACTATGCAGCAAGCTCTCGTTGGGGCTGGTTTTACCGAGGAAAGAGTTGGCCAGGCGTTAAAGTTTGTCCTCGACATATCAGACAAGATTGGGGTCGGAAACAAAGATGCAATATGGGGTATGGAAGAAGCTCTGGAGTGGCTTTCTCGTGAATGTGCAAGACAAGAACTTCCAGATTACGAGAACTGGCAACGAAAGCAAATATTCCCAAAGTCTCAAGCAGGTTGGTCTTGTCCCTCCGTCTCTGCCTTGGCCCAAATACTAATTACCTATACTAGAAACACCTTCTGATAGTCCATTGCCATCTGGAGCTACGACCCCACGCTTCGAGGCCGACAACAGGCATAACGGCCACGGACTCAATGGCAGTATATCTCAAGTCGAGAAGAAGCGTTCGCCAGTCAAGAAAGTGGCTGCTGTAGAATACGACAGTGATATTGATCCAGATGATCTGTTGCCTGTTTATCTAGAATGCAAGACAAAACTATTTCATTTACAACCAGCACCCCCGAAAACTCCTAATGGACGCCCAAGTGGTCGAAACAATACCCCCAAGCCTCGTGCTCAAGCGCCTCCCACAGACCCAGAAACGGCAAAGGTTCTGAGGAAAATCAAAAGAATCGAAGATGATATTCTGTTTGATAAATTTGTCGCCGACCAGCAGTGGGAACCAAAAAGAATTGAACTTGAGAAAGAGGCAGCCGCTCACCGTGCCGCGCAGTCAAACCAGGATGCTGACTCTCAAGGGTCGGAAACTCTTGTCGACTCGGACGACGAGGTGAGTAAAGAGGCGGCAAAAATTGGAGCTGCAATGTTGGAAGATACTGGCAGTGATGATGATGCAGCTCTCGCAGATTTATTTGCAAGCCTGCCGGTCAACGAAGTTGATCCTCTCACCGGCAAAAGCAGTACTGTTGTTAACGGAAGCAATGGGGTTAAAGTCACAATCCGAGACTTTGGAAAATGGACCGGTGTGAACCCGACAAGAGTTCTGGAAGAGGCGTGTAGAGCAAGGTGTGAAGCTGAGGGTCATCAATTGTTTTTCTGAGCTAACCATTCTAGGGACTCGTCTGCTAAGTTAAATTTTACTTTGCTGGCAGATTCCAGCTTTTCCAACCGCCATTCTCTCCGCATTACGTGGTCAAAAGCCCAAGATACTACCTTGACTCCCCCAGCTGATATAGAGTATATTGCGTCGCCAAAGTCTCAAATGTTCACCATGACGACGGTCTCTACGTCCGATGGGAAGCAATCAGAGGCGTACATTGCAACGACAGCGTTATTCTTAATCTTCGGCTCATCCGCAAAGGAGGACAAGGTATTCCTACGCCTACCTGCTACGTGGAGAGACTTATGGACCGAATTTGCGGAGGTGAAGAAGGAGAAGTTGGATGAAGCGGACCGAGCAAGTATTCGGGCTTTGCGAGACATGGTCCGCGAAAAGAAAGATCAGGAACTTGAAGATGGGGTCTTGATTAAAGGTGCTTTCAAGAACCGTAGCTCTATTCGATCGCAAGACAACCACGATGAATCGTTAGGAGACAAAGGTGTAAAGTCGATGCTAGCGCCTGAAGCCTACCAAAGGATTTGGATTGAAAAGTCGAACACGCAGAGTTATCAAACAATGCTCGTTAGTTGACTGCACCGTAACCAGTTCTTCCTCGCTAACCACACATAGCAATCTCGCATGCAACTCCCAATGTGGGGCTTTAAGCAAGAGGTTCTTGCGGCGATTGACGAACAGCAGGTCGTTATAGTCTGTGGAGAAACCGGATGGTAAGAAAGCACTCTTTTCCATTGCACCAAGCATATACTAACCCTATTTTAAGTGGCAAAAGTACTCAAGTCCCGGCTTTTATCCTAGAGCACGAGCTTTCAAAGGGCAAACCATGCAAGATCTACTGTACTGAACCGCGACGTATATCAGCCATTTCGCTCGCACGACGTGTTAGTGAAGAGCTCGGAGAGCGTAAAAATGATCTCGGAACATCTCGTTCTCTCGTTGGCTACGCAATCCGACTCGAGTCCAACACGTCGAAAGAAACCAGGCTTGTTTATGCAACCACTGGTATTGTTATGCGAATGCTAGAGGGTTCGAACGATCTAAGGGATATCACGCATATCGTCCTGGATGAAGTTCACGAGCGGACCATTGATAGCGACTTCTTGTTGATTGTTCTGCGAAAACTCATGGTAAAGAGACCTGATTTGAAGGTGGTGCTAATGTCCGCAACTGTGGATGCAGAACGCTTCTCCAAGTACCTGGATGGAGCCCCTGTTTTGAGAGTTCCGGGCCGCACATTCCCTGTCCAGGTTCAATATCTGGAAGATGCGGTTGAGCTTACAGGTTACACTCTCGATAATGGCCAACAAGAAAAGCTCACCGACCTTGATGATGAAGTCGAGGTTGGAGACGCAACACTTAGCGACTCGGCGAAGGCTGAGAACACGAAAGCGTTACGTGGATACAGCAGCAAAACGAGAAATACTATTGCACAAATGGACGAATATCGAATTGACTTCGAGCTGGTCGTGCAGCTGCTGGCTAGAATTGCGACCGATATTCGCTTTGAAATGTACAGTAAAGCGGTATTGGTATTCTTGCCCGGTATCGGGGAGATTCGCCAACTCAATGACATGCTCGTCGGACACCCCCAGTTCTCCTCGAATTGGTATGTGTATCCATTGCATTCTACCATTGCGAGTGAGGACCAAGAGGCAGCGTTTCTGGTTCCGCCTCCAGGAACGAGAAAGATCGTTCTTGCTACAAATATTGCTGAGACTGGTATCACCATTCCTGATGTCACTTGTGTTATTGATGCCGGAAAGCACCGGGAAATGAGGTAAGTTGACTCTTACATGACTAGACATTGGCTTTGCTAAATTCATTAGATTTGACGAGCGGAGACAACTTTCGAGGCTTTTGGAAACTTTCATAAGCAAAGCCAATGCCAAACAAAGAAGAGGCAGAGCTGGAAGAGTCCAGGACGGCTTGTGTTTTCATCTGTTCACCAAATATCGACATGACGAACTCGTAAGTTACCTCTTGACTCAATGTAACATTTGTGGGATTAATATTGTTTTCTAGATGGCCGACCAGCAAACTCCTGAACTTCTCAGGTTGTCGTTACAAGACCTTGCTATTCGCGTTAAGATCTGTAAACTTGGTGGTATTGAAGAAACTCTTGGCGAAGCTTTGGACCCGCCGTTGCCTAAGAATATCCGACGTGCGATTGATGCTCTCATCGATGTTAGAGCCTTGACTCCAGGTGAAGACTTGACACCACTAGGCATCCAGCTGGCCAGACTTCCCCTTGATGTCTTCTTGGGTAAGCTTATTCTTCTTGGTAGCATCTTCAAGTGCTTGGATGCTGTCATTACCATTGCTGCTATCCTGTCGTCGAAATCACCCTTTGTCGCACCGTTCGGGGCACGAAATCAAGCCGATACAATTCGTCAGTCATACCGTAGGGGTCAGTTTCCACGTTCCCTCCTACACTATATTATGGCGCATGCTTGGGTGATGTGGCCTTTTGGTCTTCTTTGCTAATACCACCTAGGTGACTCGGATCTTCTAACTATTTACAACGCATACTTGGCGTGGAAGCGAGTCTGCCTCAGTAATGGATCAGAATGGACATTTTGCAAAAAGAACTTTCTTAGCCAACAGACACTGGGCAATATCGAGGATCTCAAAGGTCAACTTGTAGTCTGTCTAGTTGATTCGGGTTTTTTGCCTCTCACTGAAGCTGAGCGGGGCAACCTGAACAGGTATTTCCTCGAAGTTTCCCCGATACGTATGATTACTAACAGTCTAGAATGCGTTACTCTTCCAGGCGACGACAATTTTTCGACATCCCGCAGCGAGCGAACGTGAACAGCGACAACGACCTCATCACCACCTCAGTAATCGGCTGGAGTTTCTATCCAAAGCTCCTCATCCGAGACGGCAAAGGGTTCCGCAACTGCGCCAACAACCAATCCATCAGCCTGCACCCATCATCAGTCAACAAAGGCCACCACGAACTGGAATGGCTCTCTTACTACCACATTATGCAAGCCAAGCAGCAAGTTCCAACCCGTGGCATAATTAGCAGAAAGCTTACCGTGTCTAGATTTTACAACGCCCACGAAACAACTGCAATCGAAGAATTCGCCATCGCCCTCCTCTGCGGCGACGTTCGCTGCGATGTACGCCCCCTTCCCATCTCGCCTTCACCATACTAACTACCTACAGATGTACGCCGGCGTCTTCATCCTCGACGGCAACCGCGCGCGCTTCGCCGTCTCGGACTGGAAGACCATGCTTGTGATCAAGACTCTGCGCGCGCGTCTCCGCGACATTATGACACGCTCATTCAAGAACCCCGGGAAGGCATTGACGGCGCAGCAGCAGAAGTGGATGGAGATCTGGCAGAAGATATTTTCGCAGGAGTTTAAGGATAAATAGGCGGGGATGGCTGGGAGAGATGGAAAGAGTGTAGATCTGCTAGACTAGGATAGATTTGGGGTGAGAATGAGAGTGTAAATGGTAATAATGAGATATATCATCCATTGTACAAATCTTCTTGTGGGAATTGATAGGAAGGTTATTGGCAGCTTGGACACATCAGAGCCAACACTGTACAGGTTTTCGGGGTGATTTTTTCTGCTGGCTGAGAATCTTGGAATCCTATCAAGGCGTATCGGTCCTTTGAACCCCTACTGCAAGTCCCATGTGCGTAAACCACCCTAAAACCCAAATGGATCCAGCACCGGAGCCATCTCCGCCCCCGAAGACTAACCTCCACAGCCTGATTCTAGCCCCGATTTCTCTTTCCTGGTCTTTGAGTTACCTTGGATTTTCATGCTTGGCCAGTACGATTCGTCAATATACAGAGTTGGTCATCTTACTTCTTCGTTCTGTGGAAGCTGAAAATCCACTCACTTGCATAGATTGCCCTCCTTCCTCACCACTCCCATCGCCTTCCGAATACATAAATAGAATTTCAAAAAGTCTGTTTTCTCATCCTTACACTAAAG
Source organism: Lachnellula suecica (assembly GCA_007825345.1). Taxonomy (NCBI): domain Eukaryota; kingdom Fungi; phylum Ascomycota; class Leotiomycetes; order Helotiales; family Lachnaceae; genus Lachnellula; species Lachnellula suecica. The sequence continues at coordinate 15,702 of QGMK01000842.1, forward strand.
CCCCCCAAAGCTACAAGGCCCTTCCCGTCAAAGCTTAAAAGAACAAGACCTCACTATCGACCATAGCGCAGAGACCGCCCAGCTCTTGAAATAGTATCTGCATCCGTCAACTCTGTAGCAGTAGAGCTAGAACTTGCCGTCCCCACAACTGTCTAGCCTTATTTAGGAATAAAGGGCTTGCATTTCTTGTGTTGCATGTCGCAATTTTGAATTTTCGGAGATGTTGTTTTGACTTCACGCCGTCGGTTTAGCTACTAGCTAGTGCTACCAGTATATTCGGCAATTACCCACTTTGCTATTTATCTTGAACGCATTATTGTTCAGGAATTAAATCTTGGCAAACTGTCTGTTGTCTACTCGATGTTGCTTGTCCTGATATGTGTTCTGTTTCTTGGGCCGCTTTAGGGGTGTTGGATGAAGTGTGGTAAAATGTTTGTATGATGGCTTCTATTTATAGCAAGTGGTACACCAGTGGTATTGTCCACATGTGAAACTCCTCTCACCGAGCCCCGCAATCAAAACGCCCTCGTTTATTTACACCAGGCGGGGTGTCTCAGATATTCTACGCGGGAGATAATCCCTCAGTTCCACGATTGCTGCTTCGCTCTCGTTCCTCGCACCACCTAGCCGTCCATCTCTAGCAACCACAGTCTCGTCCCC